>VBSK01000096.1:0-90022 GCA_006112555.1 Tuber indicum | reverse complement strand
AGCCTAACACCCCCCTCCGGCCCCGTTCTGGGGCCCGCACGTCCTTAGCGAGATTTCGAAGAGTTGCGTCCCATGACTATAATGTCACTTCAATGAAGCCCACTTCATAACACCATATACGTCGCTGCCGTCCGTCCGACCGGAAGCTGTTCGCAGGATATATAAGAGGGCACCTCTGGGTACCTCTGAGAAGTGGAACGGAGGAAATCCGTCGGAGGCGCATTGAGTTACTAGGCTTCAAAGTTAGGCATCCTGACTACGGGCCGAAAGTGACGGGACGTTTTCGGTTTGAGAATCCGCAACTACTCCTACAGAGCCCCGAAGGCCATAGGAGTTAGATATGACACCAATACCTATCTGAAGGCCGCTGTATGTTGGTTGGTCCTGGAAACAGGATCCCTCGAGAGGTGATTCTCTTTGAGGCGAGGCGGACCGAGGGGAAGCTGCTCAGACTCAGAAGACCTAATAGGCGGTAGACTTAAGAGTTTGGCACACCCGTCTACGCGACCTGCATTATGCATAGGTACCCGACACATACGTTGGCCACTATGTGAAATCGGAAGAGACTACTGGAACGATAGTCAAGACGACTGAAGTTTCAGACAGAAGTCTACTCGTCTCTATAAATCGAAGACCGGTCATTCGAGGATAATGTCGCATCCTACGACTAGACGGAAAAAGAATTTATGAGAACGAAGATGGTGTGTGAAAGTTCAGGGTCAAACAGTGTTCGCACTTGTTAAGACTATGAGACGTTAGCGTACAACCTTGGATAGGTACTTAGTTATAGGAGGATTAGATGTAGTCCGCGAACACTCAGACGCGGGATATAAATATCGAAGTGCCTCCCAAGCTTTTAGACATCATCAAGCAACGGAGAAGAGACCTTAACAATATAACATTGTTTTACCTACGAATCTTTATAAAATTATTTCCCTTATCGATTAAGCGAGTTCTTAGTAGTCATAAACGAAAAGAACGACCCCGAGCCTTCCTAGACAAATCTCCGTCTATTACGAAAGATTCAGGCCTAAGTCTTCTCGACAATAAATCAGAGTCGGCTTCCGCCTAACACTATATTGTTAGCTCTCCTTGTTACCAAGGCTCACTAAATAAGTCGGTCACCACTCTACGCTAAGCAAGCGCATGAGTTCGAGTCACGCAGACGACGAGTCCGTTGAAGGCACGGTATACTACCCTGCGATTGATGATACGGTACACTACCCTGCGATTGATGATACGGTCGGTTTAGACACCCTTGAGGAACTCTCCCGAACCAATTCAATATTCGAACCACCGACCAAGGTACACTACCCTACTATTAGATCAGTGTTATCCGGTCTGTCGGAGCTCCGAGAAATACCATTTCTGGAACAAGAAGCTCCCTCGTGGTATACCGACCCGACACTAGTTCCTACGGAGGAACAATTTCAAAAGCTCTACGAAACCTGGTACGGGCCAGAATTCGTTTGGAAACCTTTCCTCGACTGGGACACCAGTGAAGAAGGATCCTTTGATAGTTGCTTCACACCTACTATACCTTTGGCGTGGAGACTCGGGAACCACCCGAACTCTCATTAAGACAGGATCCTATTATAGGAAAGGATGACAGAACCACCGAAAGCGTGGTATCCTGAAGGTCCGGGATCGCCGGCACCATGGAGAGAACCCAAGAAAATAAAGGATAAAGATGCAATGGATACCGGGAGCGAAGGTGAAAATGCGCCGAGCCAACCTTCATCACTTCCCCCGGGCATAAGGCGTCCACCAAGAGATGGGTCACGGGCATCAAGTGTTCCCAGCTCATCTCGATCATCTACTCCGACCAAGGGATCAGGCAGCCGACTTGGCAAGGCTAGCTGCAAGAGTAGGAGTAGTGTTACGCGATGTCCGGAGAGATATTACATCCTCTATCGACTCTGCAAAATAGCGTTTGCCCAGCTCACGGGAGCTCAACAGGAAAACGCGCTCCGGTTGTTTGAAATTCAAAGACAAATTGCCGAAGGGAAGGACCTCCATAACCAAGACATAGGAGTCCTGTTAATGCAGTGTCAGGGAGTAGAGACGGAAGTAAAATCTCTACAAGAAAGGATAGTGAGGGAAATCGCGGAAAATCTGGCACAACAAGCTGCCAGACAAGAACATCACGAAGGGGTCACCTCGCAGTTACACCAGACCACGCTTGAACGGGACATTCTTCTACAACAAGCAGTAGAAGAAATCCGAAAGGAAATGAAGGACCGAGACCGGAAGGTAAATAGTGCCTTCAAAGAAAGAGATGCGCTTTTCCAAACCGAGGCAAAGAAGACCCGTGAGGCACTCTCGTCTCAACAGGGTGAGCTCAAAAAGATTGGCGAAGCGGTCCAAGAACTCCTCATTTCCTCCAGAAGGAAAGAGACTCCGAAAGACAAACCGGAGGCTAGCAAGCGTGTACGAATGGAATCGGTAGAGGATGACGAGGAATATTATTCCAGGCCCACTAGACAAGAAAAGGGTAAACAAGTGGCAAAACCTCAAGCTAGTGGGGAAGGAACCTCAGACGCAACTCCACCACCTGGACTAGGAGGAGGATACCCTAGTGATGACGATGATGACGGCAGCGATTATGACGCTGAAGGAAAAGGAAGAAAAGGCGGTGGTCCAGAAAGACGCCGCAGGGGTCTGACCCCAGAACAATCAGACCTAGCAAATGTCCTAGCGGAAGCCTTCGTGGTAAACACAAAACGACCAGCGGAGGCACCACCGCTCTTTGAAGGAGAAAAGCACCAAGATGTGCACATTTGGCTTCAACAATGTATTGATTACTTCGACCGAAATCCTCACATTTGGAGAGATGACCGGGAAAGGGTCATATACGCCCTCAACCGTACCAAGGGAAAGGTAGTAACACCATACACGATATGGTACCGAAGAAAAATGGACGGGCTACAGGGCGAAACCCAAAATCGGAATTTTCGAAGTTGGACCCGCTTCTCATACGAAATAGGAAAGCCTTTGCGCCCCTACAAGAAGGACGACAGGCCCTGCGGGACATGAAGGAAGTAAAATACAAGGGCAACATTCAAACCTACCTCCGAATCATGCACAACCTGAATAACAAAGCCAATATGACAGGTGAATCATGGAGGGAGACAGTCGAAAGAAACTTGCCCGAAGACATCCTCACCCGCATCTCCTTCCAGAAGTTCGACACCGATGAGGAATGGGAAGATGTAATAATAGAAGCTGGCCGGGCAGAAGAAGACCTTCAGTACCGAAAAAAGTTACTAAAAGAAGGCAGTTCCCGACACACCTCCTCTAAGGATACAAAAGATAAATCCTCAAGAGATGAAAGGCCTGATAAGCCACGAAGAGAAAAGGCTTATATAAAAGGAGGTGGGGGACCCTCACGAAAAAGGAAACGTGAGGATCACAAGTCGGAACGGCCGACTAAGAAATTAGGAGGAAGTGCTCCGATCACGCATTCAAATTGGTCTGAAGCACACCAAGGAATCTCGCAAAGCGTTATAGATGCGAGAAAAAAGGACAACAATTGCACGAGATGTGGAAAAAAGAACCACACATATAAGACGTGCTATGGGAACATTCAAGTATCAGCGGCCGCAGTTAGCCGAAGGCCGCTAAGAATGGGCCCAAGTCGAGCAAGGTCTATCAAACCACCTAGGCCTCCTCGAAGACCCGCACAAGCTGGACAGGTCCGGACCACCAGCCGGCTGTGGGAATTAGGCGAAGACGAAGAAATCACATAGGTCTTCACAAAGGTACCGACAACGACGGTGTTCGGGTAGTCTAGCAGACACATAGTCGCTAGGAATCGAAATCGACAGCAAAAGGGGATGCCGAAGCGAGGAAAGCAACCGTGCGGGACGGCCTGAGTGGGAGTACACGCGTCCCTCTTGCTGAGCCAAGAGGATTAACAAAGAGCAATGGGACATTGGCGGCGCCTCTATGCTTCCCAAGGTAATAACGTATGTTTCGCCCCAATGCGCCGGACACATGCTTGTCTGGGTAGTCAGGCACGTGACCTGGAATCTGAAAGGTCTCCGATAAGGACCAAAGCCTAGACAGGAAACAGACAGCACCAAGGGTACCTTCGGGAGCGACAGTAGGGCTAAGATGAAGGACATAGGGAGTCGAACGAAGCGTATCTTCGACCGTCAGGTACAAGAGCTCTAGACCTCACCCCTATTTACTACTTCTTAGGTGCCGCGCTGGTACCGGACGGGCACCCGATAAAATGAGGACACTGTCTACGGTTAAGCGAGGGTGGATAATAAGCCCGGGAAGGTTATCAAAGGGACAGCCGACCAGCCCTACGCACCCGGCTCTTGTCCCCATGATATCTGGACGATGGCAGAGACCCCCAAGTTTGGTTCCACAGGTAGAAAAAGTGGAAGGTATGGGAACTCCTCGGCAGGAGGTAAAGACCGCTAGTAGTGGGCTGCCCGATATACCAAGAAAAATTCAGTTTGTCTGAGGAGACCTCAATGGTCGAAACCGTGCGGGCATGGTAACAAACATCGTGTTACACAATGTCTAAACGAAAACCCGAAGATGATTGCGGACAACCGCGAAGACGCAAGCTTTACGCGTCTCTACCCAAAAGATATTCCTGCCCTGAGGGAGACGCCTACCTTTTTTAAACCATAGGCGACAAAAAATTAAAGTCCTATTGGACTCAGGCTCTAATGTGTTCGTCATCAATCAAAGATTGGTACAAGAACACCGATTACCGTTCACACAACGGTCGGACGCGGTCAAGATTTATGGATTTGATGGGACCGCAGCAGTCTCCGGAGGGAAGTTCTACACCCATCCCTTATGGTTGGAGATAGGAAGAAATAAACATCTGTCTGAGATAACCTGCGAAATAGCAGAACTTGGATCGTACGGGATGATCATACCATTCGGCTGGTGGCATGAGGAACATCCTATATCCCACATCGAAGACCCAAAAAGATGGTCGTTCGATGCAAAATGTTGCGAGAAATGTGTGGAGGAAGACGAAGGAATAGCCGACATGTTCGAATACGATGAGTCGGTAGTCTTTGACGAAAACGCTGCCTATATTGGAAGAATTGGCGCTAGTGAAAGCCCCGACGATATAGTCTTGGGATCGCTACCCCAGGAATATTGGCGACACAAGGACCTGTTTTTGCCTCAGACAGCGGAAAAATTGGCGCCTCGGAGGACGTTCGATCATGAAATCGAACTAAAGGACGACGCGAAAGCGCCCTGGGGCCCAATATACCCCTTATCAGAAAAACAGCTTGCCGCATTAAGGGAATACCTTAAAATGATGATGGATCAAGGAAAAATCACAAGAAGCAAATCCCCAGCGGGCGCACCAGTGCTGTTCGTTCCAAAACCTGACGGTAAACTTCGGTTAGTTGTAGACTACCGAAACCTCAACCGTATTACAGTCTTGAACAAGCACCCGCTACCATTGATGTCCGAACTAAGAGATCGGGTAGCTGGGGCTAAGATTTTCACGAAGCTTGACCTGAAAGACGGCTATCATCTGATAAGAATTAAAGAAGGAGACGAGTGGAAGACAGCTTTTCGAACTCGATACGGCCATTACGAATACAAGGTAATGCCTTTCGGGCTCGTTAATGCTCCGGCAACTTTCCAAGACATGATGAACCAAGTCCTACATGAATTTTTGGACTACGGAGTGGTCTGCTATTTGGATGACATTTTGATATATTCAAAGGATGAGAAAAGCCATGTTGAGCTAGTCGATCAAGTCTTGCAAAGACTCGCAGACTACCAACTAGCTGTATCCTTGAAAAAGTCAGTTTTTCATGTCCAAGAAGTAGAATTCCTGGGTTATATGGTATCTGTCGAAGGAGTAGCTATGAGCACGAGGAAAGTCGATTCCGTATTGAGTTGGAAATCGCCGGCGTCGGTAAAGGAAGTCCAGATATTTATTGGATTTGCCAATTTTTACCGACGATTTATACGAAGTTTCTCCGGAGTGTGTAAACCGATAACGGAGACACTAAAAGGAAATCCAAAGGATTTCCATTGGGGCGCTGAACAAGAATCAGCGTTCAAAGAGTTAAAACATCACTTTACGACTGCGCCCATTCTACAACATTTCTACCCAGACCGGGAAACGGTGGTAGAAACGGATGCAAGCGACTTTGCCTTAGGATGTGTCTTGTCACAATTTGTGGATAAAAGGCTACATCCAGTTGCTTTCCACTCACGAAAATTGAACTCGGCAGAACGCAACTACGAAATCCATGACAAGGAACTACTTGCAATCCTAGAAGCGTTCAAAGAATGGAGGCAATACTTAGTAGGCACGGAAAAACCTGTGACGGTTTACACCGATCATCAAAACCTACAATACTTCCTTACTTCTAAGGTTTGGAGCGGACGCCAAATTCGATGGGCTCAGAAGCTGGCAGAATACAATTTTAAGATTGTTTACCGACCAGGAACTAAGGGCGGAAAGCCTGACGCTCTAAGTAGACGGCCGGAGTACCGTCCTGAGGAGGGAGCTACGCATCGCGAGCAAACCGTTTTAAAGCCAGAACACTTCCAAGTAATGCTGTTGGCACTACAGGAGGAGAAGGAAGAAGGGTTAGGAAAAGAAGTGCTAGGTTGGAGCGATGAGAAAGACCTGGCGTTGAAGCCAGAGACGAATACCTCGGACAAATACATCCGAATAAGACGCTTGAACCACAAGGCAAGGTTACCCACTAAAGGTTCAAGAATGGCAGCCGGACATGACCTCTACGCCATAAGCGATGCCATTATCCCTAGACGAGGACAAGCGCTACTCGATACTGGAATAGCAATAAGCCTACCAGCAGGAACATATGGACGAGTAGCGGCTCGTAGTGGGCTGGCAGTACGTTCCGGAATTTCGGTCGGCGCAGGGACAATAGACGCCGACTATACGGGAGAACTCAAAGTCTTGCTATATAATCACAAGGATGTTGATTGCCAAGTCCGAGAAGGAGACAGAATGGCTCAACTCATAGTGGAAAAAATCGACACATCCGATTTAATGGAGGTCGATAAGCTAGACGAGACTGAAAGAGGAGCCCAAGGTTTCGGAAGCACCGACATCGCTACAAGAAGTCTAATAATAAAGGAACAAGAACCCATCATATGTCAGCTAGAAGCATCGGCAGCCGAAAATTTGTCCTGGTACGACATTGAAGAAGTACCAGAGAAAACACTAATATCAACGGCCATGCTAAAACAAAAGACAATGAAGAAGTTTAACCCCGAGTTCCTTGGACAACTTCTTGAGGCAACGCTATCGGATAGAGACTGGCTGAAACGACGCGAGGACTTATCAAAGCTCCGAAATGAAGGAAAAGAATTCCCTAAGAACTGGACACTGATCGATGACCTTCTATACTATAAGAATCGTCTATTCGTCCCAGACAACCAAGCATTGTACACCAAGATAGCCGAGGGATGCCATGACGCAAAGATAGCCGGACACTTCGGACAAGAAAAAACCCTAGAAATCATCATGAGAGATTTTTATTGGAAAGGGCTAGCCGAATGGATCAACGACTACGTGCGGTCCTGTGATGAATGTCAACACAACAAGTCACCCCGACATGCGAAATACGGACTGTTACAACCGCTGCAGACGCCGTTCACAGCATGGTCGTCGATATCAGTAGACTTCATCACCCAACTACCAGAGTCACAAGGTTGTACACAAATCATGGTAGTTGTTGACCGGTTTACAAAAATGGCACACTTTCTTGGACTACAGACTACGGCTACGGCAAAGGATGTCGCAAATACGTTCTTAAGGGAGGTTTGGAAGCTACACGGCTTACCGACGGAGATCATTTCGGATATGGACTCTAAGTTCGCTGGCGAGTTTTGGGAATCATTGTGCAAGGCGTTGGAGATAAAACGACGAATGTCGACGGCATATCATCCACAGACGGATGGACAGACAGAGAGAACCAACCAAGTGCTGGAAGGATATCTCCGAAGTTTTATTAACTATGACCAAGATGACTGGTATCAGTTACTGCCGTTAGCAGAACATGCATATAACAATTCTGCAACCAACGCTCACGGAATGTCCCCCTTTTACGTGAACTATGGTTTTCACCCACAAACTGAGGGGATGAAAGAACGTGAAGTTCAAAACCCCGGCGCTTCCCTATACGCGAACTGGATTAAGACGATACACGAACAAGCGAAAAGCTCGCTCGAAAAGACACGGGAAGGAATGGCGAAATACTACGATCGGAAAGCCAAAAGACAACCCGAGTTTAAAATTGGCGACAAAGTTATGTTAAACGCAAAAAACATCCGGACTAGACGGAAGTCAAAAAAGCTGGCGCCCAAACTCTATGGGCCGTTCCAAATAGTGGAAAAAAGAGGCAACCGAGCGTTTAAACTAAACATTTCCGACCGATGGAACATTCACCCTGTCTTCCATGTATCCCTGCTCGAACCATATCGAGAATCGGTTCATCCAGATCGCAGACAACCTCCGAGGGAACCAGAGGAGGTTGAAGGGGATTTGCAATGGGAAATAGAGAAAATCGTCCGTAGCGAAATACGGACGTATAGGAAAAGAATCAGCAATCGTTACCGGCAGGTACGAGAGCTATGGTATTTTGTGAAATGGCAGGGTTGTGCGGAAGATGAAAATACTTGGGAACCCGCTACAGGCATGGAAAATGCTGAAGAAGTAGTCGAAGAGTTTCATCGAGACAATCCGGAGATGCCAGGGCAGGAAGAAGTAAGACGATGAGGAGAAGGTTTTCCTACGGTGGACAAGCAAACGCCGGAAGGTTTTTTACCCTGACCACATCGGGTCTTAAAAAGGAATTTTGTTAAATAAGAGATAATTAAGAAAGGTGCTCGAGGCGAGACCTTGTAGGAGGGAGCTCATGTTAGGCATATTGAAAATGCACAGACCTCTCGGTAGGGTAACTGCGCACAGACCCTCATTTATCGCGAGCCTAACACCCCCCTCCGGCCCCGTTCTGGGGCCCGCACGTCCTTAGCGAGATTTCGAAGAGTTGCGTCCCATGACTATAATGTCATCTCAATGAAGCCCAATTCATAACACCATATACGTCACTGCCGTCCGTCCGACCGGAAGCTGTTCGCAGGATATATAAGAGGGCACCTCTGGGTACCTCTGAGAAGTGGAACGGAGGAAATCCGTCGGAGGCGCATTGAGTTACTAGGCTTCAAAGTTAGGTACTCTGACTACGGGCCGAAAGTGACGGGACGTCTTCGGTTCGGAAATCCGCAACTGCTCCTACAGTGCCCCAGAGGCCATAGGGGTTAGATATGACACCAATACCTATCTGAAGGCCGCTGTATGTTGGTTGGTCCTGGAAACAGGATCCCTCGAGAGGTGATTCTCTTTGAGGCGAGGCGGACCGAGGGGAAGCTGCTCAGACTCAGAAGACCTAATAGGCGGTAGACTTAAGAGTGTTGGCACACCGTCTACGCGACCTGCATTATGCATAGGTACCCGACGCATACGTTGGCCACTATGTGAAGTCGGAAGAGACTACTGGAACGATAGTCAAGTCGACTGAAGTTTCAAATATAAGTCTACTCGTCTCTATAAATCGAAGACCGGTCATTCGAGGATAATGTCGCATCCTACGACTAGACGGAAAAAGAATTTATGAGAACGAAGATGGTGTGTGAAAGTTCAGGGTCAAACAGTGTTCGCACTTGTTAAGACTATGAGACGTTAGCGTACAACCTTGGATAGGTACTTAGTTATAGGAGGATTAGATGTAGTCCGCGAACACTCAGACGCGGGATATAAATATCGAAGTGCCTCCCAAGCTTTTAGACATAAACAAGCAACGGAGAAGAGACCTTAACAATATAACATTGTTTTACCTACGAATCTTTATAAAATTATTTCCCTCATCGATTAAGCGAGTTCTTAGTAGTCATAAACGAAAAGAACGACCCCGAGCCTTCCTAGACAAATCTCCGTCTATTACGAAAGATTCAGGCCTAAGTCTTCTCGACAATAAATCAGAGTCGGCTTCCGCCTAACAAATTTATAACTCCCTGACCGCAAACCGTATAAGACCACATGCAATAGTGAATAACTGACTGAGGGATTTTCTATCAATTAGATACAAGACATCCGGCGCTATCAAACTACTTCAGAAGTTACCAATACCTGTTCAAGATTAGGTGTATGTCGGACGGCTCCCATAAGAGTCCCTCGTAGAGGCAGGAGGTCCGAGGGGAACCACATTTGAATTGGAGGACTGGAGAAGCATGAAGCCTTTCTATGATACTGGCGTGTCAAGACTCATGCAAGCATATATTAATTATACACCAGTTCCTGATAATGAACTTAGCTAGTTCTTGATCAGAAGGGACAATTGGAATGATAGCAATTTGGACTATATTTACATACTTAGTCCATTCAAGCTGAGAGATCGTAAAGAGATCATTAGGAGATAGGACGCTATTCCTTCAAGATAAATATCTCGTCTCAATTATGATTGAAGTGGTGTACAAACTTTCAGGGTCAAATGCTGTTTGCACTTAGTAGAAACTAAAGTTAAAAGCTCCTCGGTACAAGTTAGTATTGGAATACTAAGTACCGGTAGATTAGTATAAATAGGTTTAAGGTCTTCGGGTTGGTTAGAGGAATCAAGCAACAGAGAAGAGACCTTAACAATATAATAAGTTTTCAATTATGAATCTTTACTCTTTTATTCTTTATTACTTTATGAGTCTTCCTAGATGTAACGTTCCTAGCTTGTGGTTAACTAATAGCGACGGGCAACGATACTTCTCTTCTTCGTTATAATCCTAGTAGATAGAACAGTTCTTGGATCCATTGATCTACGTTATCACCGTTCGTCGGATAACGCCTGTTAAATCTTAACTAAGATAACTTCGTCTCACGTAGGCTCATGAGAAATGTGCAAGATACGTAATCGTGATAAAGAGCGTAAAGATGTTTTATTCGTAAAAGTAATAAGTAAGGAAAGTACTTAGAACATTCAATCTAATTTATTTATACTTGTACCGCCGACTCCGGCATACGACAAGTCCCCGCCGGCACGAGGTTAACGCAAACCGGAACTACCACTAGCTACGAACAATCCAAACCTCCGACCCCGCACCTCAAACATGCCCGCGCCATGCCCCAACACGAACACTAAATACAAAGCCATCAACGGTAAAGAAAGTCCTCCCCGAAGCGACACCGTAGACCCTCTGGTACGGGCCCAACCAAGCCAAGCAGCCGAAGCCACAAGACCTCCTCGCGTAGCCGAAGCCGAGCAAGGTACCAGTCCCCCAGGTTCCCCGTACAAAATAAATCAAAATTCCACTACCGTCATCTAAATATGACCCCGCAACCCATCCTCCACAGTAAACACCCACCAGGGCACCCCTACTTAATGATCTTGGGACATCCCCAGCCGACCGCCACGGCCAAACACCACCCCACAATCCCCATAAACAAAAGAAACGCCCAAGACCCACGCGCGAAGTCCCAAAGGAAAGCCGTCTTACTGGGCGAGGGCTCCCTAGTCGAGGGGGTACGAACCGTCGTAGACTATCCGAGCAGCACCACAAGGGCAACGCAACCCGAATACCTCCGCGGAAGGCGCCAGGAAGACCGCATCCCCAAGCCGTCGACACTTGGCCGAACAAACCCAGGTAACATCCTCCACGAACTCCTCAACTCCCTCCACAGGCGGCGCTTCCGCCATGGACACTGTAGCAGCCGGGCGCGACCGAGTACGCACCGGCGATGGCGATGACGTATCCGAACCGGGGACAAGTGGCACAGGTGATGTCTGGTCATGCTTGACCCGGCACTTCTTGTTTCTCCTCCTCTTCTCTCCCCCAGGCGTAGGCCTACGGTCGGGGGTGGACGGGCCACCCTCAACACCACCCACCGCCACAGGAGGGCCGCCACTAGAGGCGCTTCCCCGACCAGCCACGGGCTCAGCCACAGAGGACTCAGGCACCTGACCCCCCGAAGGAGGCAATGCCACCGCAGCCGGCGCCACCACAGGGGTCACTACCCCACCCACCGAAGAGGACGCCTCCACCACCACATCTGACGAATCAGACGGGGGCCCACCCACACCACCCTCCGTGGAGGGTGGTGGTGGGATAACCGCCGGCGTAACAACTCCCCGAGGGGGCTCCTCTGCCGGACCCTGAGAATTCTCAGGGTCCAGCCCATCCCCCACCGTAACAACCGTAGTAACCGAAGCGACCGAGGGAGTAGGCGACGAAGGAATAACCGTAGGAACCTCAGGTTCGCTACGCGAACCTGACAGAGCAGCGTTCTCCTTCTCAGCGCGATGAAGCCGCCGAGAAAGGACAGAGATGTGATGCCGAAGGCGAGAGACTTCGGCCTCCAGGGCGAAGTTCTTCTCGACGGCACGAGACAGAACCACCGACGAACGCAAGGCGGACGCGGCGGAGGGGGGAGAGGCTCGCTTAGCCATAGCGACCGTAAAGAGGCGAGGCTGAAAGTGAGGAAGTCGTAGATAGGCGAGATGAAGAACCTGGGTTCTTCAAACGATCGTAGGAGGGGGGAAAGCAACTATCGTGATAGAAGCTTAAAGACTTGAAGCTATCGTGAGATAGGAATCAAGGGCTCTGATTGGCCTGATACTGCAAATTCGCTACCGAGGCGGAGCGAAGATAGAAGTAAGGAAATTACTTAGAACATTCAATCTAATTTATTTATACTAGTACCGCCGACTCCGGCATACGACCAGTCTCCCCCACGCCCCAAAATCACAAACTAAAATACACTACCACGGGCGCAATCCCGTCCCGCAGCCGCTCCTCCCAAACATAAACCCAGTAATCACTACCCAAAGGGCTCACGGGCGCTCATGTCGACTAGTGACATCCCGGATTAACGCGTCTTCCCTTCCCGCAACCCAACCACCAACAGCATACCAACACAACTATTCCGCCCCCAACACAATCTCGTCAACATACTCAACAAAGGAAACATACAGTCTGTCCCAACATCCACGCTTCTTCCGATAGTGCTCCCCCATCCTATTAACCTTCCCAGCAATCCGCCGCTGGTCGCAAAAGGGGCACCGTTCCAGTTCGATAAACCCAAACAACCCAGCCCACTTGAGTACGACGGCCGTCCGCAAGGAAAGCGCGAGGTCTTCCCAGTCAAGCCAGTGCCGCTGCCAAAACTGGTCAAGGCTTGCCGAGAGGCAGCCCGGGTTGTTATCGAAGTGAGCAGAGAAGGAGGGCCGTGTGGAAGTGCCTTGGTAGGTAATCGCCATGTTGCAACTCGGACATCGCGTGGCGACCGAGTTCGGAAGAAAGAACCACTTGGTGGGAAGATGCTTGCTCGGAAGCACGCACTCCCCCCCAGGATGTTTCTTTTCGCACCGCAAACAAGTATCAGGCGTCCCTATGCACACTCGCCTCCCGTCCCTCTCCACCGTAAGCGTACCATCAAACGGGTTACCTGCGACCACTAACTCCCCGTCCACCTCCTTAATATGACGGGGGATCCCCAGTCCCAGCCACCCGTGTTCCAACCACCAGTCCTTCCATCCCGCGATCGCCGAGTCCTTGAACAAGTCCTCCATAGCCGGCCGTTTCCAACTGTACCGTTGGCAGGAAGTCCAATGATGTCTCTCCTCATGCCCTTCACAATCGTCATGCCCGACCAGGCCGGTACCACTGCGAATCCTAGTCAACACATAGGAATCCATCCTTGTCAGCCCGCGAAGGTGTCTGGGAGCCTTAGGTCCACGAGCATAATACCCATGGCCTTCATTGGCATGCCAGGCCTCCCACTCCTCTTTTCTCAACTCACGGGCCAACGCAGTGTGCCCTATACCAAAGCTTACCCCTTCCCACCGGAATGGCTGCAGCGGCAGGCGTGTACTCTCCTTGGCCTTCCTGTCGACCAGCTCGTTGCCCTGAATGCCCATGTGTCCCGGAACCCAGCCAAAGCGTGGGCGTACAGCCTCCATCAAAGGCGCCATGACTTCCCACATCTCAGCCGAGTCCCCCTCGGGCAACATGTTCTCAATCAGAAGCAGGGCGGGGACGCAATCCAGAAACACATGTACTCCCCGTCCCTCACACAAACCACTGACCTCCCGCAAGGCACAGACAACGGCAAACAGTTCGCATTCGATGATGCTCCAGGACAGTGGCACTGAACACCCCCCTATCCTAAGTGAAGCCCCCCGTGCGAACGTGGCCCAAGCGACACCAGCACCCTCGGCCATCTTGGACCCGTCAGTGTACACCACCAGATCCGAGCCGCCACTGAGCTCCTTGACTTCCTGGGCGTGTCTGAGGGCCATGGTTTCCTTCCCTTTCCCGACCGTAACCGTGGGACGGTAGGAAAGCACCTCGTCCGAATGCTGTCGGTGGGCCACCATACCCTCCTCCTTCCAGTCCAGCCTGATCTGCCCGAACCAAGGATGATCCTCGCAATATCGGTAATTGATGAACCGGCTGTAACACCTCCGCTGTAGGTACCTGCCCTGAATAGCGACAGGTGTCACCCCATACTCAGCTAGCAAAATGCTGTTGGCCAGCTTCATGGGAGTCCGGAATACTGAGCGGAGGCAGTCGTTGACGTGGACCTGAATCTGCTTCACATACGACGGGTAGTCGGTTACAAACTCAAGTCCGTAGTAGACGGTCGGAAGGTAGGCTGCTTGCACCAAACGGTAAGTCTCCCACGCCCCCAACCCCCCAACACTCCCAAACCTCCTTCCCAGCGCCGCAATCCTCCTCCTCACACCCAACCCCCTATCCAACCAATACCGTACATGAGAAGAAAAGTTAAGAAATACATTGAACCTATATCCAAGAACCCGCAGGTCCTCAGATGGCAACACCATTTCTCCCAACAACTCCATTCCTTCCCACGCCCTATCACCAAACCCAATCCACTGCGTCTTCAACGCACTAAACCCCATTCCCCTGTCTCGCGCAACACGGTCGCAATCTCGCAACAATTCCCCAGCATGGTATCGGGCAGCATCAAAAGAGTCAGCCGCAACCATGATAACCCCGTCATCCACATATGAGGCCACCAAATGCCGGACACCCGGGGAGTAACGCAACCGTGGTGTGAAAATGTCGGCCACGTAAGCACCGAACAGAAAGGGGGAAAGCGGTGACCCCTGGGGAACCCCCTTGCTAACATGGTATACCCGGGAAATACACCCATTGAACCGGAAGCGAATAGACCGACAACCTGTCCACCTCCGAACCCATTGACACAGGTTGGGAGGGCACCCCCGGGCCACCAGGAAATCTGACAGGAGGTTGACGTCAATGTTGTCGAACCCTCCCTCCACGTCCATTGACAGAATCAGACGTTTGTACCCCTCATTATGGCGCAGGAATTCCTGAACGACCGCCATGGCATCATGGACCCCCCGCCTCCTACGGGAGCCGAACTGTGTCTCGCCGAGGTCTAGACAAGCGGCTAGCCGGAGTAGCACCACCCTCTCCGCCACCTTAGCCGTGGTCGGGAGTAGGTGTATCATGCGCCATGACTTGACCACATTATACCGCGGCTTGTCGAGCTTGGGTATGAGCACTACCTCGGCCCTATGCCAGTCCGGAATGTCATGCCGCAGCCCACAGTCAACGAGGCGTCGCAATGTCGTGGCATCCCTCCTCTCCCAAAACCTTAGGAAGGGATAGCCGATATCATCTTCGCCGGGGCCCGTGTTCGTGGGAGATCTTGCCAGCGCCGTTTCCATCTCTTGGGCACTGTCCATCTCAATCACACTTTCAGTCCACCGGGCGGGATCACCAGGATCAAGCTGTTGTGCAATCAGGTCGCTGATCTCGGCGTGCGTGGTAGCCAAAGAGCCGTCGGACCGCACCATCGAGGGCAGCGTGCGCTTGGCTTCCAACTTTCTTGCCAGCCTGAAGATGTCGGGGTCCTTGCTTTCCGCCAGCTTGGTCCTAATGTGGTCGAAACGAGCCCTCAACAGGCAAGCCCGGTAGACACATCTTGCCAGCCTAAAGTCCTCCGTCCGCTCCGCCGTGCGCTTGGAGTATCTTTTCAGCCGGGCCACATCCAACCTCATCCTTTCCAACTCAGGCGTCCACCACTCGCACCGACTTCTGCCAACGGAAGCCCGTGGGAGTGCGTCCACCACACTTCTCACTCCTCCCCACAGCTGCTCATCATCCACCTCTTTCAGGGTGTCCAGCTCTTTCCCAACCTTGCCCCACACCGCCTTCTTCCACGCGGGCCTCCTTCTCATGAGATTGTCAGGTAGGTCCACATGGAGTCGAATAGTCTGGGCGGCATGCTCGCAGCCCACCACATCAAGGTACTTGTGCTGTAGGTACGGCCGTTGGTACAAGCAGAGGTCTATCATTGATATGTCGCGGAACGTCGGTCGGTCAGGCTGAGCCATGTTCAGCAACCGAGGTGCCATCCATTCCCGCAACCATCGTCCGCAGTGTTCCTGTCTGGCCATCTCCGCCCGTGGGTCCCAATCTCGATGCCTGGCATTGAAATCACCAAACGCGATATCCGGTTCCCCGACGTCCCTCAGCCCTGACTGATATTCGGCCTTGGTGTGTGTAGGTGGGATGTAGACGCCTGCAAGCACCCTCTTCTCACCCTTCTCCCAAAACCCAACCTGGGCACAAGCACCCTTATGCCCAACCACATCAAACAGCCCACACAAATGCGAGCGAACAAACACCTCCACCCCTGATCCAATAACAAAAGAAAACAAATCCCAGCCATCAACCTCCACCGGCACATGCTGTCCCTCCGAATCAACCGGAGGTTCCAAAACAAAAATTAAATCAACAAAAGAAAACAAATCAAACGCCAGCGCCCGATTCCTGCCACTCCTCCCCACATTCAATGCTATCGCCGTGATACGCATTAAAAGGGGGCTTCGACAGATCCGCTCGGGCCACAGGGGCCAGAGTCACTTAAAAAACCCTCAGAGTCCAGGGCGAACCACATAGCATCGCCCTTCTTGGGAACGGGTTTCTTCTTCAAAATACCACGCTTGGGGGAGGGGGAAAGAGGGGGTCGTTCAGGCTCCTTACCCTTAGCCTTGGCGGACTTCTCTCGCGGAACATCCTCCTCTTCCTCATCACTACTCACCTCCACCACCCTGGGAGTTGGCGACCGTCCCCTGCTCTGGCGTCGTGGCCGTCCCCCCCTCTCAGGTCCCTTTTTTCCAGCGACTGGCACTTCGGGCGATGAGGCCGCGGCATCGGCCGCCGTCGCCGCGGGTGGGGATGACACGGGAGTCCTAGAGTCAGTTCTCAAGGCAGGACACTTCTCATATCCAGCAAAGTGATCGGTCCTGTCGCACAACCAACACATCCTGCGGGTGTGCCCACATGCCTCCCCCACGCCCCCGGGGCACCCTAAAGCCTTACACATGTGCTCCCGGGACAGGTGCTCCCCGTAACAAAACCGACACCTGGAAGGAAGGGCACAGGTGGCCTGAAAGTGGCCCACCTGCAAACACTTACCACAAACCTTCGCCGTGCGGTGTTCGGTAAACACCCTAACATTCCGGGTACCCCCCCGAAGCCAGATCCTCCCAGCTTCCAAAGCAGCCTTAGCCGCCTCATTCTCTTCCACCACAAAGCGAATACCGCAAGATACGGCGTTAGCTTGCCTCATGGCATGAATGGACCCCATGATGTCGGGGCGGGACACAGTGACTATGCCGGGATTACCTAGCTCCAAGTCAGTGCGCAAGCCATCCGAGGCCTGCTCCCCAATCCACCCGTCAACCCTCCAGATGGAGCCACGGCCAGTGTCCGAAAGGGGGACACCCGTCACCATGATCTTCACCTTCTTCACATCCTTCTGGAAAACAAATTCCGGGAGTGAAAGCTCTTTCAACAGCGCCAACCGGGCCTTGTCAAGGCGGTCTCCAAGTTCAGCGGCAGAGTGGGCCGCCAGGGTGAGGAAGATACACCCAATCTCGTTCCGAATATGTCCAGCCCGAACGTAAGGGCTGATACCCCTAATCTTCGGTGAGTTGGACAGGACGATGTTGATACGATTCCGTATGGCCTCGATCGTCACCCCCTCCGGCAAAGCCACTTCCTTGCGGGTGGCGAACCGCATTGTAATGTGCCTCCCCCTAGCATCCGGGGTAGGCGAGGACTGGGGTGGAGCCGGCTTCGGCGGTGGCCCCTGTTGACTGGCGCTGCGAGGAGGGCCGTTGCGAGGGATCAGGTTAGGCACCACGTTGTAGATCCTCCTGATGGCACCTGGCCCCGACGAGAGGGTTTGCACCGTGGGTACTGGGGCGGCAGCAGCGGGGGGTGTAGCCTGTCCGTCAGTAGTAGTCTTCCCCTGAGTCTTGGCCGGGGTCGCCGATGTCTCCTGGCCAGCCTGAGCCGCCATCTTTCTCCTCCTCCTGGCAGCACCACTCAGGCGTCTGCCCCTCTTCCTTTCCCTCTTCTTCCCATCCTCCTTCTCCTCCTCATCCACCCAGCTCACCTTCTTCTCCTCCGCAGCCTTCCCAACCTTCAGGACTACCCCCCCATCACTGGAAGAGCTGCCACTGCTGGTGCTGTGGGAGGAGGCCGCCGAAGTGGGCCGGACCGGAACTATCTTGTCCTTCAATGGGACGGCGGGTTTAGGCACGTGTGCCATCTTCTTCACCATGTCCACGAAGGACGCTTTAGCAGCAGAGGCCCCCGGAGCAGCACTCTGGCCCTTGGTAGGGACTTCAGTAGACCCCTCTGATGAGGAGCGGGGGATGGGGGTAGTCCCTGAGGATTCAGGAGCCACAGAGGGGGAACGACGGCGGGGGGCCAACCTACCTTTCAAGGTTGCAATTTCCTCCTCCTGCCGGCCGACTATATCCGTCAAGGTCCGAACCGCATTTTCCAAGCCATGGAACCGACGTCCCACCCACATAATGGGGACCGTTTCCACGATCTCGTTTTTCATCCAAGTCCGGACATCCTCCACTGTGTCGGGTTCCTCGGACCCATCCACGCTGGGAAGAGGTGACAAGAGGGGCTGGGTGTTCCCGGACCGGATATCCTCAAGGCCCTCCAACATGGACCCCACGATACTGCCAGACCTGGGAGCGGGGGAGGGGGACTTACCAGCCACCATCATCTCATCCACTTCGGCCATGATCTGATCCGCCCTAGCCATAGCCGCGTCAGCATCCTCTGGCTGGGTCTCCGGTAGCGGCACCTCCAAGGGAGTGCCCGTGCTCCGGGGGATACCCAGTGACCCTTCCAAAATACCCCCAGGCGACGTAGGGGGCAGAGAATCGTAGTCAGGAGGGGACGAGCCAGGGACAGGCGTGCCCGGAAGACTGGGGGCGTGAATGCTGTCGCCCAGACCGGTCGCTTCCGAGTTCTTTCCTTCCTCCAGAGCCATGGGGGTGTCCCGAACAATTACCTCCGCCGAAGGTACCACTTCCTGGGTGATCAGCAAAGGGGGGGACGAGGGGGGGGAATCCTCAATGGTGGAAGGAACTAGTACGGGGGGGGCCAGGCGCTTCCGGTGGGTGTCCAGGACATGGGAAAACTCCTCATCCGGGACGATCTGTTTCTTCCGACCCTCGTCGACATCAATCGCCTTCATGAACCGGGGCTCAAAGAAGGGACTGGGGGCCGGGGCGGCGCGTTTGCGGGGGGAAGAGGAGCGGGCACGGCGCAGCGTTCCCTTTGCCGGGGGGGCATAGTCCTCGTCGGCAGGGTCGTCCAGCTTGAACTTCCCAGTAGTGTAGAGGGCATTTTCACCAGAAGACAGCCCAGACAAAAAAGAGGGGGTGGAGGCAGTGGAGGCTCGCTTAGCGCGATCCCGAGCCACAATCCTGTCGAACGCCGCTCGATGGGCGGAGGGAGAGGTGGACCACGAGCTGGCCTCAACCGTAGTGGTGGTTGAGCCTTGCTTGGCCGGCGGGAGGAGGGATGACTCCGGGATGACAACCTGCGAGTCGGTGGGAGGAGAGGGGGTGGGCACGGTCGGTGTGTACACCGAACCGTGATCGGAGTTGAACCGATTGAAGAGGCCCGTGGTAGAGGCATTGTCCAAGCCACAGGTGGCAGGACACCCCTTCCCAGATAGGCAACCCTTCACAAAAAACTCCACCTCTTTCATCGTGACAGGGGCGGTTGCAGCAACCGACCCCCTCACCAAATCATCCAAACCCGGGTTCACCGCGTTGGGGCAGCCATGTTCATGGGCGAAGGACAGAAAACTGTAATCCCCGCCAGGCGTAGCGTACGACCGTGTAGTTGTAGGAATGAGGCCACGGACAGCCTCAGAAACAGGCGCAAGAGACAAGGCGACGCGAGCCGTCTCAAGCGAGGAGGAGGAGGGGTTGGAGTCGATCCGAACGGGGGATGACATCCGCGAGTTGGGGACAGAGTCCGTGGAGGAGGAGGCGGACGAAGTCGCCATCCTCACTCAAGCCTGTGTCCAGAGACTACCGGGATCAACCACGGATATCTCCCTCTGGAACACCTTCTCAAGCGAGAACAACAAACTATCACCCAACCGCCCGACAAACGAAGATGGAAACGATGGATCGTATCGATGAAGTTATCGTGAGCGAGGCGAAATGCGTTGCGTGAGGTTGAAGCTCGCTACCGAGGCGGAGCGAAGATAGAAGTAAGGAAAGTACTTAGAACAAAGCGTGAAGAGCCTATCTTCCTTGGCCGCCTCGGCCTCCTTATATAGTGCTCTTCACTCAACCCTAACCCTGATGACTCACAAGTGTGAGCCTCGCGAAAAGCCTTACATAGGTCATATGACTCAAATGAGTCATACGCGCGAAACCCATGACTCATAATCGAGTCATGTGCGAAACATAACAAATCATAACATAAACAAGTCATATGACTCAAATGAGTCATATGCGCAAAACCCATGACTCATAATCGAGTCATGTGTGAAATCCTGAGCTACCTGTCACATCCGTGACACTAGACAATCTCCGATCATAGAATTCAGGCCCTAGTCCGACCGATAGGATCGATCTCGGCTACCGCCTAACAAGTACCTCCACTGTGTTGACCTAAGTCTACCGCCGTTCCTACCGCGGTAGTCTCTTGACTCCAGTATGGGTATAGGTTTGGCTACATGTAATAGTACTCGCTAGAGTCTTGTTACACTATGAGCGACAGCAAAATAGGAGGGAAACTGGCTATTATCCTGTTGATTGCAGATTTGGAGTAGCCAAGTACAATGCTTCAAGAAGAGATATCTGAACATCCTTTGACTGTAGCTCTACTATTATTGCAAGCATATCATCTAATTATGATATTAAACCAATCAATTTGTTTGATGCAGGAGCTTATTGGACTGTTTATTTTTGATTTGAAGGAATTATTAAGTTTACTTTTTAAGCCTCTTTGTAGAATTCAAGCATTTCATAACTTTATGTTTTTAAAAGAATTTTCTAGTATGATCTTGTATTAGCAAAAAATCTTATATTGGATGAATGATAAAGATTTAATCTTTCTATATACTGGTATAGAATAATATTAGACCAGATTTGTACTATATTACCCACAATAGAAGCTGTAACTAGTTGGTTTAAAGCCTGAAAAGAGGTTTAATATGTGAAATATGTACAGCTTATATTCTCCTGAGTACATTCAAGGTACAGAGCTTTACACAAAGCCTACTGCTGAAACTATTTACGAAGAGCAGTCAGTAAAGTTAAGAAGAAGTAAGCAATTAGGTAATAACAAGAGACCTTCTTTGATAACATCTAAGGAGACTTTAGAGGAAATAAGATAAGTGAAGGGATACAATATTCTGATGGAGAATTTCTGACCAATATTCTTAAGTGAAGGGGTTGCCTCCCAGGGTTAAGAAATAAAAAGCTTGAAAAGCTATGTAATTAAAGATATTTTCTAAATTCTTTGACTGTAATATAAGAGTACCCATATTGAAATAAATTTTACAATTTTTTACTTAATTTTTGAATTTTTTTTGGAGTGTTTAGTAGTAGTTTAAAGTAAGTCTTATTATAAAAAGTAATATTATTATCTTCAAACTATTTTTTTTGGGATCCCCTGATTGCCAGGCACTTTCCCGCTTTCAACAATATTGTTCCATAGTTCATTTTTAATTGGCACAGGCTCTTATGGAATTTAATAACCTGTATTATGTAAGAATTAACTAAGAGACGTGTTAATAGTAGGACGTCACACTTGGCTTCCCTGACTATTAGCGGCAGTAAAAGGGGAGGGGAACCGGTTGCTATTCGCGGAGCTGTTGTTCTATCTCTCAAAACGGCTTGTTCCTCTGAGTTTATTTGGCGTGGGCCCCAACTCTGTAAGCGTGGTGGTGGTGTATCGAAGTGATGTGTGTGTGAAGGAAGGAAAGAGGATGATCAATCATTGCATTTCCCTTGCTCCGTCCCCGCCTATATAGGGTGAAATACATAGTAGCCAAGACTCGTCTACTAACTCTCCCACACCCTAACTCTCATACAGATAACCCCAGTACCTATACCTACTAACACTGCTAACAATCTCTACAAATCGTATTCATCCAATTTTCCTCACTCCACGAAATTTAGGAGTTTAAAGGTTTAACGGGATAAATGGTAAACGTGCCTTGTCGTGCAAGAGGCTCAAAGAGGCAAGCGCAAGCAACAGGGCATTAGGAAGGGCTATTCTTGGAATAGAGGCCGAGCTTAGTAACGATATTCTTGTCATTATAATATAGAGTAATACATAATTATCATAGTAAATCTTGGTACTGATTTAGGACAAAGTCCCCCAGAAGGAGTCAGGAGCCAGGTTTGGAAGCCGGGGGTCAAAGCTTAATAAGAATCATTATGATAATATTATCGCAGAATACTTGCGATTCGACTGCCCATTGGAGGGAAGAGAGGTCATGACCAACGTTTGTGAGGGCATTGGTGTTCATTAAGCGCGGTGTAGGACAAAACTTCACTTGTGGCAAACTTGGCGAGGTGCAATGATACCTTTACTCTCAACCAATCGCCCAACTTCCAAAACAAGCCACCCTGGCACGACCCGCCAAAACAAGAGAGTTGTCAATCCCCAATCCTCCAGCTAAAAATTACGATCCCCTATCTCTTAGCCTAACGTGGAAGCTCGAATAATTGGACCCAGTGCCTTGTCGTTGTGGTTCCCCCCCTTCAAGTAGTAAGGTTTACGTTAGTGCTTTCCTTTTTCCTTATGTCTCAGGGGGGTCGAGAAGCTGGCAGCACGCCAGGCTTTTCTCCCCCTTTCCAGAGGACGGGTACTCGAGTACTCGTACTGGCGGGAAATTTTTGACTGCATAGAACATTGTCCAATTGTTCAAGCTTCTACGGTTCCGGTAGGGATTCCTGACAGTCCAAGGAAACATCGAAATCTAATTTCCGGGTGGGCAACACAGTCCGCCATTTGTAAAACCCGATGGTATGCCGTACGCATCATCTTTGGCTTCGAGCTCGCCGACAGAGAAGGGGAATATCTACCGTACTCGATTAACCCCTCCCCCCAATCAGAGAACCTCGGCCCCGGGCTGCCATCCTTCCACTCTTCGGTAGTACGGCAGTCAGCCAGCCCACACCGTTCCCTCTTCCTGGGGTATTTGACCTTCTATGCTAGGAACGTAACACATCCATGTCGATGCACCGCCGTTTTCCCCACCCAAGCACCGATCTCCACAAGCATATTCTCGCATACCGATAGCCAACCCCGTCCTTCCACAACACTCAGATCATTCCGAGTGACTATCCATGATTATGTAACCCCTTTTTGACCACAAGGCAGCGAACTCCCCCTATATTCGATATCCCCAACAAAAAAGCCCTCTGCGCATCGGGAATCCAATACGTTTTTAAAGTTCAATATCTAGACCGGCGAGCTGATACAGTATCCGGGCACTAAGTATTGGTGAGTAACGCCGTGAAATATTCTCAAACTCGCCCCCCCCTTTTTTTTTCTAACACAAGAATGTTCATGCGCATACACCTGCATTAGGTTCGAGTGGAAAGGAGTAAAACGAAGCCTTTCTTGATTTCACCCCCTTTTTATTCCTGAGGACTAAACATTTTTGGGATTTGCAAGAGCGTTATTTCTTTTTCTGTTTTTCTCGTTTCCCCCCTTTTATGCTCTGGTTCACCAAACCTCGACTTAATACTTTTTAGTGAGGATGATGTAGTAGAGCTGGATCTATGAAGGATGCGGATGCGACTGGGGATGAAGTATTGGTATCAACGGATCGCAAGCTGGTGGGGGATATGAAAGAACTTGCTCCCGTCTCTCTTAAAACGGCTTCACTTTGATACAGGGTTCACAGGCTGGGTCTCGTTGAGGTTCCTCAAGCCAGCTAGGACTGAGTGAGGGGAAGGCGTAAACTCCAGATTTAACCGAACATGTATAGTTAACACTACCGCCCATTGCATCTTTACAGTACTTGTACCATTACCCATGGTATATCTCGCCGTCAGACTTGTCAACTACCGTATGATATCCGACCCTCAGTGTCAGCGGTTTTGTCAGAAAACATCAACACCCCATCGTGACCCCTTCCGACCTCCATCTTTCACGAGTTGCCTTATCATTCCCCAATTGGAGGAGGGAGCATCAGAAACTGCACTTTCACCTTCAGCCGCGGTCTGTCATACTGAAATGCTGAGAAGTGCACCCAACTGAGTCATCCGGCGTGATGTCTGCTTGGTTGATCTGCACTTACTGTTCCTTTCAAATCCTCGAGTCCCGGAACTGCAGATACCGGTAGCTCAAGATGTCGCCGAGAAGCGAGCTTCCTGCGAGATCAGTCGCTCGGTAAACTGAGATCTGATATCTGGATCAGCGGTAATCGGAGGAATGTGGTCAGTGTGCAATCAGTTTTATTTTGTCGGGTGTCATACAAGATCATGAGATTTGGAGTCTCGCATTATGCGCCTTCTCCACAATTTTTGCCAGACTTGGGAACAGTGTAGGGGAGGGAGAGAGGGAGGGATTAGTATATAGCTTGACATCCACTCTGGTGTGTAAGCTAATATTGGGGGGCAAGGGTTATTAGTGGGATCGGAATCGTTTCCAATTGTGTGTCTATCGACGACGTTTCGCGGCATTTGGGTGGGAGTGTTGATTGAAAGGAGTACAGTACCATAACATGCACATGCACAGAGATTTCCATCATTAAACCACAGTAACTTACGTCCAAACACGCGATCACGCCTTGTTCATATATTCCGGGGTCTTGCCTAGCGATAGTGATACCTGTACTGTCGCGCCCGCGTACGGTACTGGTTATGGAGAATGCTATTGTCCGTTAACAAAAGGAACCGTACGAGTACACTCACCCCCCGCTATCCCGGATAGCACTGAACCGGATACCCCGCTGACCCGGAAACAATTGGTGACAAGATCTGTTTCTCACCAAATTTGGCCTGTTGAACCGGAAAAGGGGGGGGTTCAGATTCGTATAATATCTTGTAAAATCCCAACCCTTGTTGCTATAGAATCTTGTGCTGTTGAACCGGATCCTGCGGCTGCTGCCAGTAAAGCTAGGTTGAAAGAGGAAAGAAGGCGGGGGGGGTGAAGTGTGATACTAAGAAGAATGAGTGGATGAGCAAATATAAAGACTTTAGACTCGAAGAAGCCTCATCAATACAAAGATCAAGCCTTTCCCCATCTCTCTTATGACAATAATGCCATCGACAAACTCAACGAAAAAGGTAGCATTAAGTGCCTTACAGAAATATGAGCTCTGCTGTCTTCTTGCCGAACATCCTCAAAAGAAGCTTGCCAATTTCACGCTTCTTCATGGGTGTTGTCGGTGACCTGATAGGAAACCCCTCGCGCTTTCAAGCCTCTCAGATCATCTGAAGGGTTGGAGGAAAAGGGTAAAAAAGGAGCCTCCAGCACGTAAAATTTAACTATAGTCTTTCTATTATCTATAGTGCTAATTAGTGATGTTAAAAATGCTAGGAACAAGTGGGAATAAACGGAAAGAAAGGCCCAGTACCTATCTGTTTCTAGAACATTTCTTAGTACTTGTTAGGCGGAAGCTGACTCTAATACTCGTTGAGAAGACTTAGGCCTGAATCTTTCGTGATAGACTGAGATTTGTCTAGGAAGGCTCGGGATCATTCTTTTCGTTTATGACTACTAAGAACTCGCTTAATCGATAGGGAAAATAATTTTATAAAGATTCGTAGGTAAAACAATGTTATATTGTTAAGGTCTCTTCTCCGTTGCTTGATGATGTCTAAAAGCTTGGGAGGCACTTCGATATTGATATCCCGCGTCTGAGTGTTCGCGGACTACATTTAATCCTCCTAATACTAAGTACCTATCCCACATTGTACGCTAACGTCTCATAGTCTTTAACAAGTGCGAACACTGTTTGACCCTGAACATTCACACACCATCTTCGTTCTTTATAAATTCCTTTCTGTCAAATCGTCGGATGCGTGGCTATCCTCGAATGACCGGTCTTCGATTTATAGAGACGAGTAGACTCCTGTCTGAAACTTCAGTCGTCTTGACTATCGTTCCAGTAGTCTCTTCCGATTTCACATAGTGGCCAGCGTATGTGTCGGGTACCTATGCATAATGCAGGCTGCGTAGACGGTGTGCCAACACTCTTAAGTCTACCGCCTATTAGGTCTTCTGAGTCTGAGCAGCTTCCCCTCGGTCCGCCCTGCCTCAAAGAGAATCACATCTCGAGGGATCCCGTTTCCAGGACCAACCAACATACAGCGGCCTTCAGATAGGTATTGGTGTCATATCTATCCCCTATGGCCTCTGGGGCACTGTAGGAGTAGTTGCGGATTTCTGAGCCGAAAACGTCCCGTCACTTTCGGCCCATAGTTAGGATGCCTAACTTTGAAGCCTAATAACTCAATGCGCCTCCGACGGATTTCCTCCGTTCCACTTCTCAGAGGTACCCATTTTTTTTTTTTTTTTTTTTTTTATATTATATATTCGTTGTTTAAGGTACAAGAACCTGCATGCAGCGCTAGCTATGGCAAAAACAAAACCTGTAAACACGCGCGTCCCCCCTCCGTCTGAGGCAAAAACCAAGAACCCCAAGCCCCTCTGGTATCGAGCCAACCGCACATCTCGCCCCGAGTCAAGCCCCCCCTACAGCCCAGACAAACCAAGCCCCAAAGGAAACCCAAAACAGGAAAAGCAGGAAGCCCAAGGAAAAATCCCCCCGGAAATCTCACCACAAAAGAAACCAAACTCATACCCACCAAACCATGCCCACAGCACGGCCGGCCGCTTAAAAGCTAACCCTCGATCGGGCCCAAGAGGACCAGGTGCACCGATTTATGGCGCAACCCCCACCGAGGGGGAAAACACGACAAGGATGGATCCCGACCGACCGGAGACAGTGCAATACCAATCGGAGGGAGAGGAGCCAGGGCTGGGGTCCCCCAGAGAGAGGTAGCAGTAAGGTGCCAGCTGGGGGAGCAGTAGGATGCTAGCCAAAGAGGTGGTAGTAGGGTACGAGCCGGGGGGCAGTAAGGTACCAGCTGGGGGAGCAGTAGGGTGCTAGCCGAAGAGGTGGTAGTAGGATACCAGCCGAACGAGGCGAGGGAGGAAGAGGGAAGGGTAGATCCAGATGCCGAAACAACTATCGGAAACGTGTTCGTGTCTTAACTAGGCGGTCTCCATAAATTCCCGGTGCCCACAGTAGATAAAACCACCATAAAGAGCAGAGAGGAGGAGAGAGGCGAAATCGACCGTAGCCTGTTGAGAAAACCAACCACCAACCCTCGACCGTGGGACTAACCCGTACCCACCAGCGGGACAAAACCCGGACCCAGCAGAGGGACTGACCCGAACCGATCAGAGGAAAGGAGAAGGAATCCATAGGAATCGCGTACCGCAAACCGTATTCCCAGCCGTCTGTTGAAGGGAAAAAGGAGGAACCTGTTAGGCGGAGACAACCGGTATAGACTTACGGTTGTCTAGGCCAATCGGGATTCTTTTCGTGTAAACGGAGATTTGTCTAGGAAGGCTCGGAAGCAACTCGTTTCGTTTGACTACTAAGAGTGCAAGAAAGTAGGATAGAATCGTAAAGAACAATATTATATTGTTAAGGTCTCTTCTCCATTGCTTGATGATGTCTAAAGCTTGGGAGGCACTTCGATATTTATATTCCGCGTCTGATTGTTCGCGGGCTACATCTATCTAGTATACAAAATATGTACCTCTTCAAATCTAATGTGCAACGTCGAGTTCTCTATAATGGTGCGAACACCGAGAGACCCTGAAAACCATCACACCATCTTCGGTAATTACTATTTCCTGCCTGGGAGACATACTTGTCACCAGTAGTAATTTTCCGATCCTCAGAGTCTATAGACCTGTAGCCGAGTTCTCAAGTCGAACTCTGTTGGCTCCAATAGTTCTTTTCGTTACCAAGAGGATCAGTCTTAGTACGAGACTGCATCTGCAGATATGCCGAAGCCGATGACTTCTAGTTGTGATAACTCAACAACTAACTGATAGAATTCATTCTGATGACTCTCTTCTCGTAGAGGAGAGGCCATTCTATTGAATAGTCTCATAATTCCTCGGTCGGCAACTCCTGATTGTTCTATGTAGAGGGGGTGGACCTTCGTGTTGTGTTGGTTGTAAATCCCGCAACTGCGGTACACCTCTTATCATAGTTGCAACACTCCTCGAAGCTCGCCGGCTTCTTTGGTAGTGTTTCCAGGAGCTCTAGACTCTTTCTAATCGTCGAAGGGTGGATGTGAATGCATTGGTTCGTTATCCCGAACCTCCTAACATTCATCTCATGACCATGTGCGAAAACGTCCCGTTACTTACGGCCTATATCAAAGATGTCATATCTTTGAAGCCTAGTAACTCCCTGAGTAGTTGACGGATTGACTTCATTCCACTTCTCAGGTCTTGCCAGAGGTCCCCTCTTATATATCCTGCGAACAGCTTTCGGTCGGACGGACAGCAGCGACGTATACGGTGTTATTCTGACACCTTTAATTCTGTGACCATATAGTCACAGGACGCAACTAAGGTTGATGTGTGTGATGACGCGCGGGCCCCGTAAGGGGGCCGGAGGGGGGTGTTGGAGACTGAGATTCTCGATCTTGGGTAAGGTTACCCTACCTAAGGTACTCCTAGGCTATCGGAATCGGGTACTCCTAACAGAACCCGACCGTGCTGATGCTAAGTGAGGTTAAAGCAAAAGCGGGGAAGGAGAGAAACCTATCGACGAGGACGCCAGGAGGGAGTAAGGAGGGGTCTCATGAGGGTAGACTTCTCAGAGGTACCCAGAGGTGCCCTCTTATATATCCTGCGAACAGCTTCCGGTCGGACGGACGGCAGTGACCTATATGGTGTTATGAAGTGGGCTTCATTGGAATGACATTTTAGTCATAGGACGCAACTCTTCGAAATCTCGTTAAGGACGTGCGGGCTCCAGAACGGGGCCGGAAGGGGGTGTTAGGCTCTCGATAAATGAGGGTCTGTGCGCAGTTACCCTACCGAGAGGTCTGTGTATTTTCTTTATGCCTAACAGTACTATGGATAGACGTCGCCAAATATGCTAAAGTTCCTGTTACTGATAATGTTATTTGTGCTCAAACAGCCATTATTTAGCAGGAGGTGGAGAAAGGAGGTATTAACGAGCTGTATGATAGATTCGAGATGTTGAATGCCAGTGGGTGGCTTAAGTGGTTTAAAAATCCGCATAACTTTAGTAGACTTCGAGCTGGAGGTCAATCTGGTGAGGTTGACCAAGTGGCATTACCAGCTTAGCGCAGATATCTATTGGAGCAGTTGGCTGGAGTTGCTCCTTAGAATCGCTATAATTGTAATAAAAGTGTAACGAGACTCCACTGAGTACTATTACAAGTAGTCAAACCTATACCCATACAGGTATCAAGAGACTACCGTGGTAGGGATGGCGGTAGACTTAAGCCTACCGAGTGGAGGTACCGGTGGTTAGGTACCTCAGTCGGGCATACTAGACCATACCAAAGGTACATAGGTACTAGTAAAGGTTGGGGGTTACCCTACTCTGTAGGGTAACCCAAGTAGTCAATTTGGGAGTTACCCTGAATTACTCGACGGAGAGTCCAGGTAGAGTTACCCTACCTTCGGACTCGGGTTACCCTGCTATGGAGTCAAGTTACCCTACCTTGAAAGTAACTTGTTACGCAGGACTTCGCAGGAAGTTACTAGATTGTTTGTCACGCGAAACTACATAGGGTATTCGATTCTCAGGTTGTACGGATCACTCCCGCACAACCGGTTGAGCTCCGAACAAGCTGTAACTTGGAGGTGTGGTTGCTAACACCCCCCTCCAGCCCCGTTATAAGTCCCCAGCGTCATGGGCTACAGCCTGAAGAGTTGCTGTAAGTCTAGCAAAAGTCTCCAAGTGGAGATGTTGCCGTAACTCCGTATGCACTCACGCCGTCCGTCCAACCGGAAGCTGTCAGCGGGATATATGAGGGTGAAGAGGAGAACCTGGAGAATAGTCTCCAGGTGGTTTTGTGTAAAACGGACCAAAACTGACGGAGTAATACTACTTTGAAGTCAGGAGTAGTATGAGAGATTACCGGAGGCCTATAGACGAGGTAACCGAAGTCCGTTGCCCCGAAAGAGTAATAGTATTGGAAAATCGTTAAGGACTTTGAGACACTAGTCCGAGGTTACAAGAAGACCTACTTCTAGGAGGGTTGACTGTGGGTAGCTCCTATTGGTAGTCAACCTCCGGAGTAGTCTATCGGGGAAGCTACGTGGCTATCTTCCGGAATGATTGTAACGTTCCTAGCTCGTGGTTAACTAATAGCGACAGGCAACGATACTTCTCTTCTTGGTTTTTTATCTTATCCGATATAACAGTTCTTAGATCCGTTGATCTACGTTATCACCGTTCGTCGGATAACGCCTGTTAAATCTTAACTAAAATAACTTCACCTCATGTAGGCTTGTGAGAAATGTGTTGGATATGCAAACTCGATAAAGAGCGTAAAGGTGTTTTTTTCGTAAAGTAATAAGTAAGGAAAGTACTTAGAACAAAGGGTGGAGAGCCTATCTTCCTCAGACGTTTTTTTTATTTTTATTTTTATTTTTATATCATATATTCGTTGTTTAAGGTACAAGAACCTGCATGCAGCGCTAGCTATGGCAAAAATAAAACCTGTAAACATGCGCGTCCCTCCTCCGTCTGAGGCAAAAACCAAGAACCCCAAGCCCCTCTGGTATGGAGCCAACCGCACATCTCGCCCTGAATCAAGCCTATCCTTACAACATAAGCGAACTCAGTCCTAAGAGAAACCCAAAACAAGGAAAGCAGGAAGCCCAAGGAACAATCCCCCCGGAAATCTCAGCCCAAAGGTACAAAAGAAAGCCTAACTCATACACACCGGGCAATGCCCATAGCACAGCCGGCTGCTAAAAAGCCTATCCTAGATCGGGCCCAAGAGAGGACCAGGTGTACCGATTAATGGCGCGACCCCCACCGAGGGGCAAAGCTTGACGAGGGGAGGATCCCGATTGACCGGAGACAGTGCAATACCAACAGGAGGGAAGGAGGCCAGGGCTGAGGCCCCCCAGAGAGAGGTAGCAGTAAGGTGCAAGCTTAAGGGAGCAGTAGGGTGCTAGCCGGATGGCAGTAGGGTGCTAGCCGGGTGGCAGTAGGATGCTAGCCAAAGGGGCGGTAGTAGGGTACTAGCCGGGGGGCAGCAAGGTACCAGCTGGGGGAGCAGTAGGGTGCTAGCCGAGAAGGGTGGCAGTAGGATACCAGCCGAACGAGCCGAGGGAGGGAGAAGGAGGGGTAGACCTAGATGCTGAAACAACTATCAGAAACGTGTTCGTGTCTTAACTAGGCGGTCTCCATTAATCTCCAGTGCCCACAGTAGACGAAACCACCGTAAAGGGCAGAGAGGATGAGAGAGGCGAATTTGACCGTAGCCTGTTGAGAAAACCAACCACCAACCTCCGACCATGGGACTAACCCGTACCCACCAGCGGGATAAAACCTGGACCTAGCAGAGGGACTAACCCGAACCAACCAGAGGAAAGAAGAAGGAATCCAATGTAATCGCGTACCGCACACCATATTCCCAGCCGTCTGTTGTAGGGAAAAAGGAGGAACCCGACCGTGCTGATGCTAAGCGAGGCTAGAGCAAAAGCGGGGAAGGAGAGGCAACCAGCGACGAGGATGCCAGGAAGAAGCAAGGAGGGGTCTCATGAGGGTAGACCTCAAGAGAGAAAGCAGGAGGGAGGTTTTGCCGTTGTAAAAAGATGAAAGATGATGGCCTAGTCCTCCCGGCAGTGGGAGGACCAGATGCGAAAAGTGGTGAGAATTCCTCAGTGTTGAGATTTCAATCACCGGAGGTGTAGCGGAGACGGTCGTTGCTATCTTCCTCAGCCGTATCGGCCTCCTTATATAGACCTCTCCTCGCAAACCCTAAACCTGATGACTCATAACTCTGAGTCATCTAATCATAACATAAACAAGTCATATGACCCAATTGAGTCATACGCGCGGAACTCATGACTCATAATCGAGTCATGTGCGAACCATAACAAATCATAATATAAACAAGTCATATGACTCAAATGAGTCATATGCGTGAGACCCATGACTCATAATCGAGTCAGGTGCGAAACATAACAAATCATAACATAAACAAGTCATATGACTCAAATGAGTCATACGTGCAAGACCCATGACTCATAATCGAGTCATATGCGAAACATAACAAATCATAACATAAACAAGTCATATGACTCAAATGAGTCATATGCGTGAGACCCATGACTCATAACAGAATCATGTGCGAAATCCTAAGCTACCTGTCACATCCGTGACAATGATATGGAAATAAGTAGAACAAGATAGATGTTCAGGAGCCGCGAATGCTTGCAGAAGACTAAGTGTATATGGGTAGAGAGTTCCATAGTTGGTATAGTATCCGCACGGGCATGACAGCTTGCCACTGGCATGGCCGCGATATGCAGAGTTTTTACTCCTGTGGTTGCAATGGAGATGCAGTGGCTAAAATACTTCTATCGGGCGGATGTTAGAACACTACCGAGTGGTCTAGCTCGCTATGGGGGATCTTTGGTCCGACCCGTAGAGGTTGGCTAGACAGCCCATGGGAGTTGGGTGCTCGCGAATGCAGAGTAGTGATGGGGAGTAACTGGCAGCATACCAAACCTACTTAAGTATATGCGAGTTTTCCTCTACTCTGGCAATCAACTACCTCTTAAGATTAAGACTTAATTGAGTAAAGCTGTGGCTTAACGATATTAAGTTTTACCGTTTATTTTTTCAACTCTACTGTTGATTATCTTTATCTTTACTTCTGAGAGATTACTTCGGTGCGGTCGCAACCTCGGGATCCATCTTCCCAGAGGGAGCCCCTGTTATAGAAAGTGGTTTGGTATTTAGTAAACCACAGTTACCTAATGTATGGCTGGAAAAAGGAAAGCAATTAAGAAATGGAAAGGATGAGAAGATTTGAATCACAACATTCCATATTGTAAATGAGGCAGGAACTGACAAGCATAATATTTTAGTTATTGGGAGAGCTGAAAAGCCACATATCCTTCGTCAGAATAAAGTCAATCCAGCCAATCTACCCATTATCCACTGTTATAATAAAAAGGCCTAGCTCCTTACAACCTTGTAGTATGAATTTCTTCGTGAATTAAATGATGAAATGCAAATTGCAAGATGTTTAATTCCCCTTGTTACCGATAAATGCATGACCTATCTGCCTCCTACCTCCCCTCCCATTGATTACTGAGAACCAAAACCCCCACTCCTGACAAATATTACACTTGTCTATCTCTCTCCTGGTACTACCTCATTTCTGCAACTCCTCAATGCTGGTATAATTCCTTCCTTTAAGGCAGCTTATTGAAGACTCTACACTCAGTTTATGGCTTAACACTTTAATCTACATGGCGAAACACTATCTAAACTCGATATTTTATAAACAATTTACCTAATTGCAGACTTCTGGGAGCCTGTTACTCAATCTACTACTATTATTCATTGTTGGAAAAAGGCTGGTATTACTGAGCAAATTACACTTCATACCCTCAATCAGATTGAGGTAGTTGATTCTGTTAGGGAGGATAGAATTGGAGGCCCTGTTGAAGAATTTATTACCTTAGAGGAGAACGAATGCCATCAAGCTTTCTCTGATTTAAGGAATACTGGCTTGGAGGACTTTTCAAATATTGAAGAGTGTTTTGACTCTTACTTTACAGGCCAGAAAATTGGGAATGAGGACGATAACGAAGAAGCCATTCCAGCCCAATTTGCCTTTGCTGATGCTATATCTAGTATCCAGGAAGAGATCTCTACTGGTATTTTACTTCGCTCTAAAGATGCCTTTGATAGAAGCAAGTCTGAGAACGATGCACAAGACATTTCAACAATTCCTTTAACTGGACTAAAGACCGCGGTACACCACATATATGAGCTTGAACGCTATTTGCAATCACTTCTAACGACCAGTCTACCACTCTCTATGAACTCTTCTCTTTCTATCAAGGAATTTCTTTGTTTTTCTCATAAACTTCACTCTGCGCTTCTCAGGTACCCCTTCGCCCATAGTTCTACTTTCCCAAGTTCTCTATTTCTTATATATCTAACTAGCTCTAGCTATCATAATACCCGCTGAACTAAACATACCACTATTTCCCAGTTTTTCAAGCCTCAGGCCATGGTTGAGACCTGAGCAGACCTTTGCATCTAACTACTCACTGACAATGAAGGTTATGAAGTGGATGGACTGTTTATCAAGTCTGAGCCAATAAAGAGTGTAGGAAAGGAAAAGGGAAAAGCAAGAAACAAAATAGGTCTTGCAACTCCAGTATTGAACTGGTATGTAGAGATCAGATACTTTACTGCTGGTACTTCTTCAAAGATGGAGGATGAAGACTATGCAACCTATGTGCCTACAAGATGGAAAACTAAAAGCGTCAATACTGTCTTTAAAAATTTGTTAAGATAAAGATCCTCTTATAATTGGGATAATCTTTGTCTATCTCCAAGTCATGTCAACTCTCTCTCTCACTGTTGCTCTAGGTATCCCATTGTTCCGGATACCCCATTGTTAATGAAATTCCTATAATCTGGCCATCCAGGATAGCGGGAGGTGAGTGTATTCAGGTGTGAAGGTATTCCCAGCGTAGTAGTACAAGCTCTTTCCAATGCAGTGGCCCCCCTGGCTGCTAAGATGAGAAGCCAAAATGGTGAGGAAATAGCTTAAACACAGGTTCTCACCCTTATACACCTGAATACCAGAGACACCACCAGAATGAAGTAAAAAGGTGAATATAAGTGTAATTCAGAAGGTGTTTGACACTGTAAAACAACTCGAGATGAAAGGATAAAGGTACTTACCTTGTAAGAGGAGGCTGGCTGGAGTTGGGCGAAGATTAGGGAGCATTTGAATATAGATTGAAGAACATGTCAAAAGGTATATATATTAACTAAAGTCTATAGAAAGGTATAACTAAAAAAAAAAAAAAAAAAAAAGAATTTATCAAAATGCACAAGCTAGTGGATTACTACGACTATCCAATAAGAGAAGAACTGGATGGCAGCCGATATTTAATGAAGCTAAAAAGGTGAGATTAGAAGAGTTCATGATATGCGATGCACGTATTCACGAGCTTAACTGAGAGGCTATATACATAGAGATAAACTATGCATGTAGTGTAAAAACAGTTAAGCAAATATTAAACTCCTTGAGATATCATCAACACGTTACACAAAGGAAATTTGCAATCAAGCCTCCTGTTGGGTGGAGACAGCCTGTATAGAATTAGAGTTGTCTAGGCCAATTGAGATTCATTTGTAACTGGAGATTTGTTTAGGAAGGCTCAGAAGGAACTTGTTTCATTTATAACTACTAAGAGTGCAAGAAAGTAGGATAGAATCGTAAGAACAATATTATATTGTTAAGGTCTCTTTACTATTACTTGATGATGTCTAAAACTCAGGAGGCACTTTGATATTTATATTCCACATCTGAGTGTTCGCAAACTACATCTATCTATTATACAAACTATATACCTTACTAGTTTGAACTCATAACGTTGGGTATTCTGCTAAGATGTGAACACCTACTAGTAGAGACCCTGAAAACCATCACGCCCTCTTCGTTAATTACTATTTCTTTTCCATAGAACCTTTTTACTCCCAGTGGTAATTGTCAGATTCTCAGAACTCTGTAGACTTGTGGCCTAGTTCTCTAGTTAAATTATATTGCCTTCAATAGTCCACTTTATTAATGGAGGAATCAGTTCTCTTTTGAAGTTACATCAGCATATTCGCTGGAAGTAAAGTCTTCTTACTATGATAACTTAATAACTAACCAATAGATTTTATCTGAACAACCTTCCTCGTGTAGAGGAGAAACTTTTCTATAGGATTTAGTCACAATCCTTCAGTTGGCAACTTCCACTTGTCATATGTGATGAGGGTTGGTTGTTATTCTAAATTAGTAATAATTTCCTCAACTACAATACAGCTTATAACATAGTTGTAACACTTTGTGAAGTCGATTGGCTTCTCTAATAGTATTTCTTAGAATGTCTTAGACTCTTTTAATTATCGAGGGATGGATGTGAATGTATTGGCTGTTTGTATTAGATTCTCTAACATTTAATATAATATTTTTGTGCAAACATATCCTGTTACTTACAGCCTAAGTCAAAGATGTTTGATCTTTGAAGCCTAGTAGCTCTCTAAGTTATTGATGGATTGACTCTGTCCCACAGGCTTCTCAGATCTTACCAAAGGTTCCCTCTTCTATATCCTGTGAATAGGATCTAGTCGGATGGATGGTAGTAACATATATAGTGTTATTCAGACACCTTCAATTCTATGGCAATATATTCACAGGAAGTAACTGTGAATGATATGTATGTATGATGATATACGGGCCCATAAAAAGACCAGATGGGGGATGTTAGGAACCAGAAATTCCGATTCTGGATGAAGTTATCCTTCCTAGAGTATTCTTAGATTATCAGTTTCAGATGCTCCTAACAGACTGCAAAGAATGGGAGGTATAGTATTTAAAGAAAAAAGAATCAGGTAATATGATTAGATTTTGGTTGAGTTAATGTAATTTCTTTTAGTGAGATTGAAAAAAGATTAGGGTACTGGGTAATGGTTGCTGTATATCTTGGCTGGTTGATTAATTTTATTAATAAACAATATAATATTATTATTAAAGTAGTTACTCTTATATAAAAAAAACAAAAAACTAATAGTAATTACCACTAAGTATGTGTTAGGTATAAAGAAAATGCACAGACCTCTCGGTAGGGTAACTGCGCACAGACCCTCATTTATCGGAGCCTAACACCCCCCTCCGGCCCCGTTCTGGGGCCCGCACGTCCTTAGCGAGATTTCGAAGAGTTGCGTCCCATGACTATAATGTCACCTCAATGAAGCCCACTTCATAACACCATATACGTCGCTGCCGTCTGTCCGACCGGAAGCTGTTCACAGGATATATAAGAGGGCACCTCTGGGTACCTCTGAGAAGTGGAACGGAGGAAATCCGTCAGAGGCGCATTGAGTTACTAGGCTTCAAAGTTAGGCATCCTAACTACAGGCCGAAAGTGACAGGACGTTTTCAGATTGAAAATCCGCAACTACCCCTACAGTGCCCCAGAGGCCATAGGGGATAGATATGACACCAATACCTATCTGAAGGCCGCTGTATGTTGGTTGGTCCTGGAAACGGGATACCTCGAGAGGTGATTCTCTTTGAGGCGAGGCGGACCGAGGGGAAGCTGCTCAGACTCAGAAGACCTAATAGGCGGTAGACATACGGGTGTTGGTGCACGGTCTACGAAGCCTGCATCATGCATAGGTGCCCGACACATATGCTGGCCACTATGTGAAATTGGAAGAGACTACTGGGACGATAGTCAAGACGACTGCAGTTTCAGACAGAAGTCTATTCGGCTCTATAAATCGAAGACCAGTCGTTTGAGGATAATAACACGTCCTACAATCAGGCGGAAAAAAATTTATGAGGACGAAGATGGTGTACAAGAATTCAGGGTCAAACGGTGTTCGCACTTGTTAAGACTATGAGACGTAGCGTACAATTTTGGGGAAGGTACTTTGTTATAGGAGGATTAGAAGTAGTCCGCGAACACTCAGACGCGGGATATAAATATCGAAGTGCCTCCCAAGCTTTTAGAAAAAGACAAGCAACGGAGAAGAGACCTTAATAATATAACATTGTTTTACCTACGAATCTTTATAAGAATATTTCCTCTATCGATTAAGCGAGTTCTTAGTAGTCATAAACGAAAAGAACGACACCGAGCCTTCCTAGACAAATCTCCGTCTATTACGAAAGATTCAGGCCTAAGTCTTCTCGACAAGTATTTAGAGTCGGCTTTCGCCTAACAGTATGGCCACCAGAGCCAGTAATGACCACCTCAATACTTTGCAGTACCTAGTTAATGAATTTCTGAAGATCTGTTTCAGAGATCTTTTACGATTTATTCTTAATATTATTTGTTATTTCTTCCATTCCTCATGCTCATAGACTCTGCTTGTTTAGATTATCCTTAAGAATAAATTAAATATTTTTAATAGGATTTAAGTTAAGGTGCAGGGAGCCTGAAGGCTAGTCAAATTTTAGAATCCCATACTTTCTATAGATCTTAGGTAAAAATTACCTAGTAGGTAGAAGTTTCATCCTCTATTAGTCAGAAAGAATAGCCTTCCTGAGTACTCTATTGTTAGTAAAATAGTTAGAGAACTTTGAATAGAACATAGTAAACATAACTTTGAAAAGTTATTATTCCCTAATATTTCCTATTCCAGAGAAGAAGTGGGGATTTCCTTTCCTCTAAGATGCTGTACCAGACTACAATTGAGTGTTTTTTTGTTTAGAAAACTTTAACACATGCTAGTTATTCTGATGCTCCTTACCAGGATACCAGATTATCCAAACACAGCTTAAAGTACTGGACAGTTAGACATAGTAATCATCTGTCCAGATGAATAAGTACTAATTCTTAATAGATAGCCCAATCATAATAAGCCATTTCAAATACAAGTAGTGTTTGTTATGGTACCTCTGGGGGCTCAAAAAACCCAGGTCCCCAGCCAAAAACCCCGCCTCGGCCTGCTCTCCAGCGCTGGGCAGGGCAGAGTGTTTTCTCTTTTTTGACCCCCATTCCCACCCCCTCTCATGCCCTAGGCGGGCCCCCGCCAATTTTTCATAGTACAGAGTGGTAGAGTTGGACCCCAGAGGCCAGATGGGGTGGAATGGAGAAAAGAATATGGGCCCCTTGCCTGGTAACGGCGGGGCCTCTGAGAGTAAAACCCGCCCTGCTCCGCCTTGTAACAAATACTAAATACAAGCCTAAGGCCTTTTTCAAGTTCCTCAAGTCTAATAGAGGTATCTTTTATATAATTCAGTATGAGTAATCCTTTATTCGAAGTTTATTTCAAAGGATAGCCTTATAGGCTTACATGTTGCAAAATACTGCCACATCTATGAAAGATATTCTCCTATATGCTGCATTTTATTATTGTAGTTACAACGAGTCAGCCTCTAGTTGATGTGTTAGGAGAAGAGCTATATTCCTTCTGTTTTTTTTAGAGTTGATGTACCTTTACAGATCTCATACATAGTACTGAAACTGAGTTTTTAGTTTTTAGCAATTTACCAAGAAGTCCAACATGCTGAAAATAGTAGAGCTTAGACTAAACAACATTATTTGTAGGTGCTATGTATTTACCTTAATAGTAGTATCATAATAATATTATTATTATATTATTATAAATATAGGTGAGTCACTATTTATGATTTCTCATCCACAAAAAATAGTTTACTACCCAGTGATGCTTTTATACAGTACTATTCAAGTATGTGAATAAAAATACTTCTGCATACTATGTTGTGGAAGAATCTTTATTTTTTTATTATACCATTCCCATTTTTTTTCAAATTTTTATACTAACTACTTTACATACTCATAGATACAATTCATGATACTTGGCAACAACTTGCCCACTTCTGAGATCATCCCTGTATTAAACCTCTCCATATTGGGAACTTGTAATTATTACATCCACTTTCATGCTTCTGTCTATGCTAGCTGACTCTCATTGTTAGTAAAAATACACAATATTTAAGACTAATATATTTAACCTAGTTATGGGACTGTTAGGAGTACCCGATTCCGATAGCCTAGGAATACCCTAGGTAGGATAATATTACCCGAGTTCGAGAATCTTAGTCTCCAACACCCCCCTCCGGCCCGCTTACGGGGCCCGCGCGTTATTACACACATAAACCTTAGTTGCGTCCTGTGACTATATGGTTACAGAATCGAAGATATCAGAATAACACTGTATACCTCGCTGCCGTCCGTCAGACTGAAAGCTGTTCGCAGGATATATAATAGGGGACCTCTGGCAAGAACTGGGAAGTGGAACGAAGTCAATCGGTCAACTACTCAGGGAGTTACTAGGCTTCAAAGATATATTATCTTTAGCATAGGCTGTAAGTAATGGGACATTTTTGCACAAGGTCGAGATACGAATGTTAGGAGGTTCGGGATAACGAACCAACGCATTCACATCCACTCTTCGATAATCAGAAAGAGTCTAAAGCTCCTGTGAATACTACTGAGGAAGCCAACGAGCTCCAAGGAGTGTTGCAACTATAATATAGGGTGTACCGCTATTGCGGGAGTTATGACCAACACAACACGAAGGTCCACCCCCTCTACATAGAACAACCAGGAGTTGCCGACCGAGGAATTATGAGAGTATTCCATAGAATGACTTCCCCTCTACGAATGGAGAGTTGTTGGAATAAATTCCATCGGTTAGTTGTTGAGTTATCACAACTAGAAGTCATCGACTCCGGCATATATGCAAAGGCAACTACGTATCAAGACTGATCCTCTTGATAACGGAGGAGACTATTGGGGCCAACATAGTTCGACTTGAGAACTCGGCTGCAAGTCTAAAAACTCTGATGATTAGTGAATTACTACTAGTAACAAGTTTGTCTTCCAGTAAGGAAAATAGTAATCACGAAGAGGGTGTGATGGTTTTCAGGGTCTCCTGGTGTTCGCACCTTCAGGGAGAACTCGACGTTGCACATTAAATTTGAAGAGGTACATATTTTGTATGTTAGATAGATGTAGTCCGCGAATACTCAGACGCGGAATATAAATATCAAAGTGCCTCACAAGCTTTAGACATCATCAAGCAACGGAGAAGAGATCTTAAAAATATAATATTGTTCTTATGATTCTATCCTACTTTCTTGCGCTCCTAGTAGTCATAAACAAAACGAGTTACTTCCGAGCCTTCCTAGACAAATCTCCGTCTATACGAAACGAATCTCGATTGGCCTAGACAATACTAAGTCTATATTGGTTGTCTCCACCTAACAGGGACACTCACTAGTTATGGGACACTTTTTGTAACTGGAAAATTAGCAATAAAATAATTCAAATCTGCTGCAATAATGTATTGAACTAATTACAACTTAGTATTTAGGTATTCATAACGTCTTCAATTTATTAGGATTTGTCATATATGAATATTTTTTTAGGAAATAAATTTTATTTGAGAAAAGGCAAAGAAAGTGATAATCTATGATCCATTTACTAATCCAATAACTACAATTGTAGATAAAAATTAAAAATATTCTACTTCCTGGAGGATATTATAGAGAATGTCATGTATGGTGCTACAGTTACAAAGAAGTTGTTTGAATCATATAAGGGTTAGGCAATTAGTTTAAAAAACTGATAGATAATAAATATACAATATCATACCACTTAAGAATCTTTTACGCGATAGATAACTTGTGAAGAGAGTCCAGGATCATTCTCATAAGCAGTAAGAGCCTAGGTAAAGAATTTGTCCTGATTATTTTTATTGAGTAACATTATATAATAATTTGCAGGTATGGTGGAGTAGTAGAATAGTGTTGTAATAGAGGAGTTTTGACTGTTCTATGTTGCAATACATACTAGTTTTTAATGTACTACTTTTGCATGAATTACGCAACTCTTCCAAGCATGATTTTAATATATAAGCTAAGGATACAAATACTATACTCTTCCTAAGTACCTCCCAAATGAAAATTTATGAAAATGATTTGTAGTGTAAGTTGTAATATCCTTCAAGTTCTATGTAACAACTCTCAATTATGTTACAATACTTACAGTTTTTAGAAACATAAATTATTCAAATGGAATTTTTTTCTCATAGAATGAAAGTAAAATAAAGTGTTTAGAAGACTCTAAAATATTAAATCTAGGGAAATAAAATATGTGATGGAATATTGATTGCTATAAATACTTTAAAGTATCAAAATATGTCCCATAACTAGTAAGTGTCCCATAACTAGGTCAAATATGTTACCCCTTAGATAGTATAAAACAGTAAAATTTGTGTCCACCTGTACTAGTCCTAAGGAAGGTACTTAGCACTTATAAATAGTATAAGTGATATCAAATTACTCCAGTTGTCTCCCAATAAGTATACTCTTCGAGAATAAGTACAATACTCAGTAGATAATAATGAAGAAGATGAGATTAAAGCAGAACATTGCTAAACTACTAAGCTCAAAGCTTCCTATACCTAATATCAAAACAATTTTAGCAAAGTGAAAAACCACATCGAGGTCTCATACAACCATAGCAAGATCATACTGTACAGTGTCCTTTTTACTTTATACTTCTTAAGGGAAATTGGCATTCAGTGTATTTAAGTATAGGCCACCAAGGGAAGAAAATTTGTATTGACTCAGATCACCATAGCAGGTAGGAAGAGAGGTGTGGTGTTGATGTATACTAACGTAGAGGGGAGTAGTCTTTCCTGTAGAGTTTGACTTTTATGCTCAGTACTTCTTTTACGCCCTGTTTGGATACGACTGTTCCGTTCCGTTCCCCCATACAAACGACGGTTCGCGTTCCATTTCAAAATGGAAGGACCGAACTGGCATTTGGCAAACTTGGAAGATGGCAACTGTTTCGTTCAAAAATGGTCACACCAACCATTTCAATACAGAGTGGCTTGGCAATTAAAAAAATAATATGGAAATAACCTCTATATATATAGTGATAAAATTATAAAATACCTAAATTGAACTTAACATAATATTATGAAATAATATCTTGGGCAAAAAAGAAAACTCAGAAAACAACAAACTAACACCAGGACTACAAATACTAATTGGAGATAATTACAGAATACTATCATTGAAAGACACAGGCAGATAGCTATTGGTACTACAGTTTACAGCCATTTTTTCCTCTCCAAACTTCCTGTTCATACCTCAATTAGTACTGGTCATTTTTACATGTAAGAAATCCTTTCTTCCCATCCTCACTGTACCCTTGAGATAATAGGAATGCCAATTACAACTCTCCTCAATCTACGTGACTGGGTCATTGGCAGGGACTGAGCTTCCTCCTCAGGTTGGTTTTGCAGTTCAAGTTCCATGATTGTGGCTGAATAGAGAAATTTTTCCTATTAGGGTGAAGGAGAAAGTTCTGTTATTGCAGTTAAGGAGAATTTTCTTATAGCAATGAATGGTTGCAATGAATGGTCAGTACATCCAAACACCATCTATCGGTGCAACCGTTTCCATATAGATGGCAACCGTTTGTCCTTGCACAACCATTTCAAAACTGAACGGTCGACCTGTCTTCCGTTTCCGCCAAACAGGGCCTTAACCATATATAGCAAGAATCAACTTCGCAAGGTTTTCCTGAAAAAGGTGTGAGGAGTAAAGGTGATAGGAATGAGAGGAGAAAGGCAGATAATATAATAGGAGGTAGCAATTAATTATCCTTGTATCTAAAAGCCAGAAGAAAATAGGAGGCCAATTATGTAGACATTTTAGCTGTGTAAAATAGTAACTACAATACTGGTCTGTAATATCAACTCCAACTTTGTAGTAATTATAGTCATCTGTGATAGTAGGTATAGAAATGTAGGCCCACTCATTGGAACTAAAAACATGGCAAATTGCAAGTCCATTACTGCTAGATTGTTTAAACTTCTTATGCTCAGAAAAAATCCTTTCCTCTGGAGAATAGATAGTGCTCAGAAAATCCACTGCCCGATTATCTGGCCACTACAGTGCTAGTACCTTTCCTTCTAAAGTAGCAGATCTACTGCAAACCTCATTCCAAGGAATATATTTTCTTCTATCCTTGAGGTCTGTGTTAGGAGTACCCAATTCCGATAGCCTAGGAGTACCTTAGGTAGGGTAACTTTACCCAAGTCCGAGAATCTTAGTCTCCAACACTCCCCTCCGGCCCCCTTACGGGGCCCGCGCGTCATCATACACATCAACCGTAGTTGCGTCCTGTGACTATATGGTCACAGAATTAAAGGTGTCAGAATAACACCGTATACGTCGCTGCCGTCCGTCCGACCGAAAGCTGTTCGCAGGATATATAAGAGGGGACCTCTGGCAAGACCTGAGAAGTGGAACAAAGTCAATCCGTCAACTACTCAGGGAGTTACTAGGCTTCAAAGATGAGACATCTTTGGCATAGGCCGTAAGTAACGGGACGTTTTCGCACAAGGTCGAAATAGGAATGTTAGGAGGTTTGGGGTAACGAACCAACGCATTCACATCCACCCTGTGATAATTAGAAAGATTCTAAGGCTTCTGTAAACACTACCAAAGAAGCCAATGAGCCCTAGGGAGTGTCGCAACTATGATACGGGGTGCACCTCAGTTGCGGGAGTTATGACCAACACAACAACGAAGGTCCACCCCCTTTACATAGGACAACCAGGAGTTGCCGACCGAGGAATTATGAGAGTATTCTATAGAATGACCTCTCCTTCACGAAGAGAGAGTTATCGGAATAAATTCCATCGGTTAGTTGTTGAGTTATCACAACTAGAAGTCATCGACTCCGGTATATATGCAAAGGCAACTTCGCATCAAGACTGATCCTCTTGATGACGAAAAAGACTATTGGAGCCAACGTAGTTCGATCTGAGAACTCGGCGACAGGTCTAAAGACTCTAGAGATCGGTGAATTACTACTGGTAACGAGTATGTCTTCCAGATAGGAAAATAGTAATTAACCGAAGAGGGTGTAATGGTTTTCAGGGTCTCCTGGTGTTCGCACCTTTAGGGAGAACTCGACGTTGCGAGTTAAAATTAAAGAGGTACATATTTTGTATGTTAGATAGATGTAGTCCGCGAACACTCAGACACGGAATATAAATATCGAAGTGCCTCCCAAGCTTAAGACATCATCAAGCAACGGAGAAGAGACCTTAACAATATAATATTGTTTTTACGATTCTATCCTACTTTCTTGCGCTCTTAGTAGTCATAAACGAGACGAGTTGCTCTCGAGCCTTCCTAGACAAATTTCCGTCTATACGAAAGAATTTCGACTGGCCTAGACAACCCTAAGTCTATACCGGTTATCTCCGCCTAACCGTCTGGAGGAAAGGCAAACCTATTATCTCGTGTTGTTCTACAAGAGCCAATGCCTCAGTCTCTGAGCATTATTATTAGCTGCTAGAAGGTGAAGCAGTTATCCATATAGATATTAAAATAGAGCCTAGAGGTGTAGGGTAGGCTGCATGCAAGTTGGAACACAGTTGATCCAGTTGGGGAAAGGCTATTTTGAAGTACTAGGCTAGCGAAGGAATCCAATTGTAAGAAAAAGACCCAACTGTATGTATAGCCTACATCACAGAGAGCAAACACCTTGTAACCCTCAGTGATGGGCTTACTTGGTATGTGGTATGTATGGAAGCTGTGGTCTCCAAATTGTATTATTATTTCATCAATTGTGATATTTGAGGCGAGCAGGTAGAATTTTTGACAGTGAGTTCAAAGCATCATATTCAGAAGCTCAAGCTTCTGAAACTATTCCAAGTATGTGAGTTGTACCTTCAAGTCTGATATATGTAACTATTGCTTTATCTAACTAAACTGTTCTAAACTCATAAATCAAAAAACACACCCTTCTCCTTCCCTTTTCCAAAAACCACTACTTCCATGCTCTCACTTCAATCCCATGTAGATTAGGAGAGCCAGAAATACTTGGATTTCTGTCTCAGCAACCTTCTTCCATGGTTGGCCCCAGGGACACACCCTTGTAGCAGAACTCACTCTTACTGCTACTGTGTTTGGGCACCTTCCCATAGCACCTTTCTCCTCCACATACAAATTCATCCCATTCACTAGTACATTGATGACTTCAGAATACCAAAAGAGATCAAAGATTCGCAATCGGGTAACTTCGGACTCAGAGTCTCTCCATGGGAGTAACAGTTTGTCCAATATGGTCAATGCATGGGTGGAGAGGTTTATATGGTTGTCTGATGACTTGATTGTTTTGCTTGTTTGATGGACCCATCTTGCCAGCGGAATTTGGAGAGAGGGATAATAGAGGATCTCGCCATTTATTGGAATAAGGCATCATATTGACTTGAGTTATCAGGAACTTTACTTTTGCTTTGAACTGATCAGGGGTGAGTGACGTTGCAATCTTACATTCAGACCTTGCTGTATCTGGGATAGTGCTATTTGGATTAGGCATTGATAAGCCGGACATGAATTTTACCGTTTCACACCGTCCAAGGAATACCTCCGCAGTGTGATAGTATAAATCCCCGTAAGAAAAAGTCCAGCTAGTACAATTGCTCTACAAATCTCGGGATATAACTTCAGTACATTTATAACACCTCCACTTACAAATAGAGGCTTCGCAGTGCGCAGCCCCATTTTCCGTGGAACGAAACTCTTTCCAAGGTATCATACCTACCAGATCATCCCGCAGAAACGGGGATCTCAAATTATCACTCGGACCAAGATTCGGAAACCTGATAAACCAATTTCCCGAATTTTTACCGATAATCTTATATACGCTGTTCCAGTAACTGACTAGAAGAAGAAAAAAACTCCATGGAGGTGTAGATGTCGGAGCGAGGGGAAAACAAGTTTTTGTCTAGGAGACAGGCTGAGGGGATTTTATTCTCCTAAAAAAAAAAGAGCAAGGCACATGCAGAACCGGGAAGCGTTGCAATACCCTACCGGAAGGAAGGTATATCACATGTAGCAGGGCTTAACTGATTCGAGCCCGGACCCCGCTCCCCAGCTCGCGGTTTATAATGCTGTACACATTTGCCCTGATTCATCACACAATATCGTGTACAAGAATATCATACCTCCGGCTCAGCACAACCACCTCCCTGCGCCATTCATCTCATTTATCCATGCCATACTCACCCTCTGCCATCCCCTACCACATCCTTACTCACATGCAAGCCCGAGCACCACGTCGTGAGTTGTCTCTCGCGCAATCATTGACACGCTAGAATGTCACTTCCCTGTTCCTCATCACGCCTCCAGCACCCCCGCTGCGAAATCAGGGTATTCGCGAATTATATAATTCTCATATCGTAGAGCGAAAGCAGAGCGCCCACCTTCAGGTTAGGACTTGGCAGTCAGGTTACCCCCCCAATAAACTATTATAATAATTATTATGTCTTCATTCACTGCACAGGAAGTCACTCGACCCCATCTTCCGTTCTGAAACATCACCTATCATACCACGAGTAGCGACTATCGTACCGCAATTGCACGAGAGGGGATAATCGCTATTTGCTCTACAACCTCTCGATGAGGCAGCATTATCACACGACTAACCTTACCCGTACCAGCCCACACGGATACAATGAACGCACTCACAGATCTACGAGCCCAAGCATCACATAGGTACACCGTAGTACAACGAACATCGATTTCGTAATCTCGGAAAAGCCAAAGGAAAGAGACCTCTATTTATTCCCCTACTATATCATTCGCTCGCTCTGCCGCTCAAGGGCTCATCTAGACCCTTTCCCCGTTCCTCCCACCCTCCCCTTCTGTAAAATTATATAACAACCAAAGCTGGGAAAAAACCACCGGCTCCATCCACTAGTCCATGCCAAATCAGAAAGAATGCGAGAGACAAAAGTAGAAAACAAATTCAATGACTCAATGAAAAAAAAAAAGCTAAGAACGCGGACCCCGCCAAACTTTTTTTATAAAACTATACTACCATGCTAACTTCGATACGTTTTGCTAGAAGAGGGGAGGTTGTTACAAAGGAAATGTTCGTGAGTGACCGGGTATGAATGATAATGATGACATGAATGCTGAGAAAGAAGACGGGGGAAACGAGAGTAGTCGGAGGGGGGGGTGCCAATAACAAGGGATATCGGAGAAAGGAAGAAACAGAGTACGATAAGGAAAAGGGAGTGGGAAAGAAAAAAACGTATTAAGAAAGATAAGTTCTCTTTCTCGTTTTCCCCTTCCCCTTCCCGCTCTTGTTTTCGCCATTGTGCTAATCAATTAACATAAGCTTTAACCCGCACGAACTAAAGCTCGCATCCTGAATAATCCGAATGAATAATAAAGGGAGAAAGTAGTAGGAGAAAAGAGAAATGTCAAGCCAATGCAACCAAGATATAAAGGTAGAAGGAAAAAATAAACACAATGTGCAATTTACACCTTTTCTCCAAGCCCAAGAATAATTTTAAAAAAAACTAATCACTAGAAAGGAAAATGAAAAACGTTAGGAAGACACGATCCGGAACTAAGAACAATAAGAACTCCATGACCGCCGAGAAAGCAAAATATGATAAGAGGAAAGGGAAGAAAAGCTGATTTTAACAGGTCGTCCTGCATGTATAAACGAAGATTGATTTTTTTTTGATTTTAAATGCAGTCTTGCTACTGCTGCGCCGCGACACACCAGTGCCTGTGGTAGACCCAAGCACTCTTCTGACACTCTTTGCTGCAGTACTTTGTGCGTCTGCACCTCCGGCACTTTGCAAATTGTCGGGTGTATTCCTCCCACTTGCCACACTCGTAATATGCGCACTGCCGGATTCCTCCTCGAGAGTCGTCCTTTCGGCACAGATTCCTCATAACGACTCCGGCCCAATATTGCATGTCAGGGGCATGGTGACGAACGGTGAACTTCTCGACAAGTGGGAAAATGTTATAGTCATCGGGCAAGAGATACTCCTCCTCCTCCTCCTCGGTGAGCGGAATTGGTTGAGATTTAGCGCCAAAGATATTCGGGTCATCGTCGAGTAGGTGGATTTCGCGACCTATAGAAAGTTTTGGTACCAAATGGGACTTCTGGAAGTATGAACGCAAATTGCAGTACTTTGAAACATAAGCTAATAGTTGCAGTGACATCAAGACATCCTCGGGTTGGGGCATTGAAGGTAGGACAACAGACGAGTTATCAGCAAGGTATCGAGTGGGAATCTGAAAGGAGGAGGGGATAGCCAAAGCTGGGTTGACGGTTGGGGGGTTAGGTGAGAAACCGATTGCTGGGCTAGCATTGGCGGTTGGGCTAATAATGCTACCATCTATAGGAGATCGGTGTGTGATATTAAATGTTTCAGCGTCCTGACCATCTGTACCATGGGGACCGGTAATTGCCATGGGGGTATCCACAGAATCAATAATCGGCTCACGGCCATCTTCTCCAGTCTGTATACCAACAATTGGCTCATTCCCACTACCCATACCCCCGGAAGGAACCGAGTTTTCATCCGAACCGGCGTCATCGGATTCTCCCGAAATAGAGCGCTGATGACGAATAGATGGCCTACTGCCACGACGTGATGCTCTATGAGAAGACGCGGGAGGGGGTGGATTGGGTGTGGTTGGTGACTCTGGCTGTGAAGGCCCACCGGCCTGTAGCATAGAGGGCAATCGATCGACATCACGAACCGGCCTTAGACCAAAAGCGCCAACACCCATATCCATGGCAGGAAGCGCCGCAGCCAAAGGCTGCAATCCACCTTGATCACGTGCCTGAGTACCAGAATGGTAAGTATGGAAATGATGGCGAGCATCATGTGCTCGGCCATGATTGTGTGACTGGCGAGCATAAGCCACTCTCTCCGAGGGGCCAGGAACCGGTAAAGTGTGTCGTGGATTAGCGGAGATCGACTCCCCTCGACTTTCTACACGGTGTTGAGAAATAGGAGCCGGAATTTCGATCGACGGTGGAGGCGCCTGTCTACGAAAACTTCGCTCACCACCACTTGACCTATCGTTTCTCTCGTAAAAAGAAGAGTGAATCTTGTTTTCCCTCGACCTAGTGCTGTTGCCTGAAACCGACTTTTTTGCACTTGCGGCCTCGGCCTTTGACTGTAATTTGTCGATAACCTGAACGTAGTTGTCTAATATTGTCGCAATCACCGGAACCATATCGGCCTCCACCACTCTCGTTCGTACATTCTCCGACCCCCGGACACCGATATTCACTACGCATTGGAAGGCCAGGTTCCATTTCCACATGCTCATCAAATCCTTACTCCTCCCCGCCTTCAGGATGCAAACAAGCCGTTCCACACCGCCATCAACCGTAAGGATATCCCTGATGCGAGCTGAAGATGTAGTGAGGTATGCCAGATGGTTCAGAGAATTTATAAGAGGTAATGTCGACGTGCAGTCTAATGCGCGTCGGTCGTATAGAGCCGTGGTAATACTGACAGAGGCCTTGTTGACATTGGGAATACTAAAGTTTACTTCTCGCATAGCTAAAGTATAGGAAGCGAACTAAAGCATCCAGTTAGTTGATAATTGCAACCACTAAAAAAAAAAAAAAAAAAAAAAAAATTTGGACCGGCATCATTGCAATCACAGACCTAAGAGAACAGGGCTGGAAGAAGGTAAACTGCTCGCAGAGAGTTATAGAATGGATAAGTAGGAAGCTTCGAAGTGAACCAACCGAGCTCCCAGGTGAATGGACCCGAGCACGGTATGAAGAGAAAGAAAAAAGAATCCGTCGTTAGTGCACCGGACCGGAGGAAGAAATAAGGCGGCTAAAGCAGATTAGAAGGTGAGCCTAAGAGGCCGAACAAGGTATCAGTAGGGGGGAGAGTGTTGCGGTTGCTTCAGCTGCTAGCGTGGATGAGTAGGCGTGGGCGGGCAGTGGGGTGGTTGAAGACGATGGTTGTTCTACGGAGCAGGAGAGGAAATAAATGAGATCAGCGAACCAGAATCGGGGTGACAAGAAGGATATTTCCAAGCAAGGCACAGACAGCACAGCACGAAACGGACGGAGACGCAGCAGAAAGAGTAGTATGTTCCAGTGCAACAGGTAGTAAGGTGATTTAATCGCCTTAACATCAACCAAAGAAAGTAGAGGGAAAGGCTGAAGGAATGTGTGGGGAGGGAAGGGAGCGTGTGTGCGAGTGTGTGAGTGTGTGTATTATAATACTATTACTGTACTGTAGGCAGTGTGTCTAAGGAAAGCATGCAAGGAAGTGGAGGAGGAAAGGGAAAGGAAGGGCAAATACCGTGGCCGGGGGGGGGGCACTGAGAGATGGAAAAGCTACCCTAATCTGAGGTGGAGGAATATGGGAGATGGAAGGGTTCAAGGTTAGGGTGAGGTGAGGTCGTTTAGAGAAGGAGGTGAGGTGAGGTGAGGTGAGGTGAGGCGAGGAGGTGCTGATGATGAAAGTCGGTCGGCGTTGGAGTGTGAGGGTGATGGGTACAGTCCCGGTAGGTGCGAGAGGAGTAGGTTAGGTTAGGTTAGGTGAGACGACCAACGACTCAGAAATGTGGGTGTTTTAGAGAAAAAGATATTCACGGGAAAGCACCAAGCGGGTCAAAATAAAGTACCGTAGCGAGTAATATCAAGTAGAGGAAAAGATGAGGGTAGAAAAAAGAGAGAGAGGGGGTCAAAAGAAAAACAACAATAATAATAATGATAGTAATAGAGAAAGGAAGCTTCACCTTTCACAGCGAAAAGACTCAGAGGGCAGAGAGGCAGGGGAGGAAAGGTCGGGGGGCCCAGCAATGGGTTAGAGGGCGTGATTGGTCAGTGGCGAGTAGAATGCAGTGGTTTGGTGGTGGTGTTGTTTGCGCCTGTGGATCACACAATGATGAATGGGGGGGTGCAAGGAATCACTCGAGCCTCCGGGCGGAAAGGGGCAACTGATTATTGCAAGAGGGATAGAGGAGTTCCCAAAACCGATTTGCCAAGGGAATTAAATCTCTCAGAAGCCAGTAATTGACCCCGTTTTGCCGCCGAATGGAAGGAAAGGGAAATAAGGGTGTGTGAAGAAAAGAAAAACAACGTCGGTTAATAAAAAGGAAGCGGAAGAGGATCGAGTGAACCGGTTTCACAACAACAACCCTTGAGAGTAAGGAGCAGCAGGGAGCGCTGGCGTAGTAAGAGTGGTGAAGGGAAAAAAAAAAAAAAAGAGAGAGAGAGAGAGAGAGCGATAACTGAGTTCTAGATAAACTATTTCCAACCTCTATCCCTTAAAAAAAAAACCATTACAGAGGAGTACAAGTATCGAGAACGCCCTACACCTCACACGATCACTAAAACCTCACATTACTCAGAACAAGACTCGAATTAATAAAGCGAACCAGAAACCCATCAGTCCCCATGATTGGAAATCACCCACATGAAAGCAAGAGAGCGCCGAAACGAAGGAAAGAAGAGAGAGAGAGGAGGGCGGAACAAGAAAGGGACCTCCGTCCGCCCAGCAAAATATCCAAAACCTCAGCCAGTACCGTAACGGGAAGAAGAAATATTATCAAATATATCATAATAAACTCCAGCCAAACCGGAGAGAGTGTGTGGCAAAATTAAAAGAGGGGGCGCTTCGAATCCCGAAAGCCTCGCTGTCAATTCGGTGACTGGACAGAATGGATTTAATTTACATAGGGTGCTGGGGTCATCCTCATATCCTACTATCACAACCGAGTGGGAGAGACGAAGCCTGGATCTAAGGTTTCCCCCCTCCCCCCCCCCCGAAAAAAAAAGAGAGAGAATTTCACGAGGACCAAGCTTTCGCTTCCTAGGTTACAGTATCCCTCCCCCCCTCGGGCGGTTGGGAACAAACACTCCACGCACCGAAACCATCATCGGTTCACTGGCCAGCAGGCCGGCCGAGCAAGAGATGGATTGTCTACTGCCTTCCCTCGCCCATGATATGATGCTAACCATCATGAAAGCAGAAATCAATACAGGAAAACATTCCAATACTACGATACAATACTCGAGTAGATTATTGTAAATGTTTGGCCTGACCAGCCAGTCCACTACTGGCGATAAGCCCCGGGCCCCCCAGGATAGCACAGCACACTTGAAGAAGAAGAAAAAACTTTACCAAATCACACACACAACCGCTCTCTCGTTCTCGGCCCGGTAGCCTACGGTAGCTAACGCCTAGCACGGCATGGCAGGCATTGGCGTTCACTCACCCTATCTGTGAGACCAGAATAACACGACCGTTGGGAGACAAAATAATTTTTCCGGTTGGGTTTCCTAGTTTGCATGTGCCGCGGTGTCAATTGTGGGGGAATCCTTTTGACTGTAGCACATCCGATCTGAAAGTGCCCAACTTTAACTGACTCCCCTGCTCTAAACCCTATCATGCCCAAAAGTCAATACCTTTAAGATCCCATTCTACTCCCTTAAACTCCAACTTATTGCATATGGAAAAAGAGAAGAAGAAGAAAAAGAAAAGAAAAAAAAAATACATGTTGCTGTCGAGGATGCTTAGAAGTTTGATGAAACACAACCTCTCTTATGATACCTAATTATCTGCTCTAGACGCCTGGCAAGACGCTAGCTAATCTCGCCAACAATACAAATTAACCGGCAGTTGACGGCATGCGGACGATAATTAACACATCTTCCTGAGCGAAATGAACGTGGCGTCGGGCACTCCAGTTTTGATAAGTAAATAGATCTGTAACAGAACACCACACGAGTATTTGACATGCCATTGCGACTTCAGGTTCCAAAATACCACCCCACAGGTACTGTAATAGTTCTTACCCGTCACATCACGCACGCGAGAGAGAGCCTCTCTGACCTCGGCAAGACGAAGCATGAATTATTCACAATCCGCGAAACAGTATAAAGTATGATAGCATAGCATAGCATAGCCCAGCACAATCTAAACCTCTTCCCTCCCCCCCCCCCTAAAACCGGTATTTTACCATTCAATGAACTTGTGCCCGGAGTACGGTACTGCACATAATAACACGCACGTCTCCACAGGTGGCGCTTAAAGTACCGGTACTTGTACTCGAGTACCGTACATGTACAACGTGTCTCAGAACAAACCTCCCGTAACTCTGCAGATTAGATTGGCAACCATTCTCGGCGCGAGCTGCGTACTGTACTGTACTTGTATAGTACTATACTGATACAAAGTGAGGAGGGGGGGGTTGAACGGGTGGTGACATGCGCCTCACCAGATTGTTCCCTTTCCCTTCCCCCCCCCCCCCACTTCTTGTCGTCCTTTTTTTTTTTTTTTTACTTTCTTCTTTTCTCTTTATTATACCGAGCATAAAACAAGAGTTTTCCGTCGCGAATTACATTCCAGTCGCATTGCGCTTGCACGGTATCGCGCGGTACTAGAGGTGTGTGGTAGACACTCGAGTGCAACTTGCGGCACCGAGAGATGTGGCCGTCGAAAAAGTGTCGTAACTTTATTGTGCTTTAGGAATTGGGAAGCTTTTTAGTTAGATTCCTACAGCACAGATGTCATGACATGTGCCAGCAAAAAGCTATAGTACGAGTACTTATCATGCTCGAGCAGCGGTCTACAGTAGTCTAATGGTCCCGGAGAGCCAGGTAATGGGATGATGTGGGATACCGCAACCGTGGTCCTACTGCGCATACAAAGTCCCATACATATGTGCGATATTGGGGTCCAGAGGGTTAATCAGCGATAAAAATGAAAAATGAAAAGAAAAAAAAGGAAAAAAAGGAAAAAAGTGCAGAACTAGAGCTGATCACCGCAGCTCAGTACTGTACCGTACCGTACTACGGTAACTGAAAACTGTGCTCGAGTACTTGTAGAATACCGGTTACTGGTGCAGAACTGTGCTGTTTACGGTAATACTACAATGGCAATGGTGACTTTCAAGTCAAAAACCCTTTCCTTTTCTTTCCAACTTCCTACGCAAGTGATGCCTTATGATGCTGAGACCCGGACTACGCAAAGTTATCATACGATATCGTAGTAAATTCGAGTATGATACAGTACAGTACTCGAGCACGGTAGCTAGCCCACAGCAACGACAACTACCCGGCCAAACCGGACATGCACCACCCGCCCGTATCGAAATCACCGCGCCACCAAGAACAGCTGGCAAACCAAACCCATCGACGCAGTGGAACAGCCTGCCATCAATGAAATTCCCACTCTGCGCACGCACGGTAACGTCAGGCAACATGAGGTATGATGCTCGAGCACTCCAGTTAGAGTACGCTATGTGACTGTGATTAAGATGTGGTCCGACCGAGCGAGGGGGAGGTTCAGATAGAGTGGTCCGCGTACGGCACGCACTTGCTTGTGGAGCTGTGGTGGTGGTGGCGGTAGGGCGTTTCAACTTCTTGGAGGGATTTTACCTATTATAGCTCGCCTGACCATCTACAAGTACTCTTGTCTACTATTATTGTTCGGACCTTCGCGCGGAGAAATAGCTCCCTCACTCTGAAATCCATTCATCCGGGTTACTTGGGTAAAATATATGAGCATCCATCGGTGGGTCTTTTCACTGCGGAATTCCGTCATCTCACAGGACAAGGAAGGCACCATGCGAGAGGCACAAGTATGCGAGTGTAGGGATCGCTCCGACAACCAATTCAAACCTAACAAACTTCGACATACGTCAGAGCAAAATGGAAAACAAAGGTCGGAACAAGGATAGGATATTTGCCTTATCCTTAGGACGGGAAGCTAACGGTGTTTGCGCCATTAGAAAAGAGAAAACGTGAGATTAGATATAAAAGCTATACCATACATGAGCTAGCCGCTAGCTCCAAGATATCAAGAGTAAAATTTAATGAGGGAGGAATAAAGAGAAGGGGGAAAAGAAAAAAAAAAGAAAGAATTAGAAATTAAACAAAAAGGTGCTTGAGCCAGTTAAGATCGAGTGCGGACGGGCTCCTCCTTCCCATTCTTCACCGTAACACATCCTTCCAATATTTGTTCACATTACTGTGGAATGGGGGAAGGGGGAGGGGAAATTTAAACAACCGGTGTGGTCCGCGAGTGGCCGGTAGCATAGTTCTCGTCAAGAGGCCTGTTAAAAGAATACTCCCCGGCCTTGCGGTTCCCAACACTGTCGGGCTGGCCATCAGCCAACTTATCGCTGAATCCGGTGTTACCAGTACCAGTGCCATAGCCATGGTAATCGTTGGCATGGTATCCACTGTCCCGGGAAGCCCCACCATCTGAGGTAGTCTCACGGCCCCGAGTAGCGCGGCGATGCGCATGGGGCGACTTGCGGGTGATTTGCTGAGGTTCCGGGAGGTTTGGTGTTGGGCTAGCTGAGCCGATGGTAAAAACCTCACTGCACCATCTATCCCCGCGTTTGGAGAGATCCCTGTACTCAGTGGCCTTGGTAGAGATGCCGCCAGGAAGAGAAATGTTCTTGAACATGGAATCGTCCTGGGTGACGGCGACGTTGGCGTGCTTTTCGGCAACCTTAGCCTCGGCCTTCTGCTTACGGTTGGCGAGTTCCCTCCGGGCAGCCTGGTAGTAGCGGCTATAGATATTCTGAACGTGCGCTGGGTCGGGGTTTTTCTTGATGTCACGTTCAATCTTCTGCTCCTCCTGGTAGATGGCATATGCCAATTGATCGAGGCGACCGAAGCTATCCCGGATTTGCTTCTCCAGGATCTTTGTGATAGCAGGCTTCACAATACCCATCAAGACAGGCTTGAAGAGAGCGAAGAAAATCTTGTGATTCGATTTCTTCAATTTAATCTTGAGGGTGTTGATGTTGACATCGACCCTCTCAACCTTGAAGAATCGGGCACGGTCGAGCTTGCTGGGGGTTGCCAGCTGAAGCCTGAAGTTAAACCCGTCACCTCCGAGGAAGATATCAGCGACACCAGTGTCGGTGATGGAAGGGAACCCCTGCTTCTTCCTGATATAGTAGCTGACATCTATATTAGGTTTGTATGAGCACAAGTTCAATCCACATGACTCGGGTGCGATAGAACTTACCTCTAATATCACACTGGATTTGGGATGCAGAGACCATGGCGGCGTGGCTGTGCTTGCTGGAAACAGTCTTCCGACCGAATCTAAAGTAATTGTCATTGCCAATCTCCAAGACATTAGGCATCAAATTGTCGGATTCAATAATGAGGTTCTCGACAACGGCATCAATCATCGGATCAGAATACTCGATTCTGGGGAAAGGAATGTAGCGAATGTTCTCAATGAGCTCGGGAATGATGATTTGAGTGATATCCTTGACAAGGTGTTTCTTGAATACGGGCTTGCCGTTTTCGTCGTTTCCAAGGTCAGTGAACAGATTCTGCGTGGCCTGTCTGAAGCGCTGATTCTCCGGGTCTGCTGCAAATTGATCGGCCAAGAATCTGAGTTCATTGGCAACACGATCGGTATGATCGCGGTAGCGGTTGCGAAGCAAGAAATTGCCGTGATCGTACAAACGATCGTACTGCTCGGTAGACTCATGGCGCATGATATAACCCTCTTCTTTGAGACAGGTGCGGATGTAGTTGTTGACGTCACCGAACCAACCCTTGAGCTCCGGATCATTATTAGCGTCGCGGTAGATATCGTTGATGGAATCGATCAAGTCTTCAATGCTAGTATAGTTCGCAAAACGCTCAAGAATAACCTACATTCGGTCAGCCACAGGGTTATGTAGAAATATTAGAAGATAACACAAACCCTTAAACTCTTCTCAGAGCTTTGGAGGTGGGTGTCCTGGTGGGCATCTTTGACAGTTCCGGTGCTGTTGCTAGCGATACCCTTGGTGTGACCGGTGTAGGTCTCTGCGAGCCCGAGCAATGTGTCGATGGCCTGCTGGTAGTCTTGGTGGCTTTGGATTTCGACAACCATCTTCTTCAGTCTGAAGATGACTTGCTCACGACGCTCCTGAGGCATCTTGTTCTGCATGTAGTTGCTGGCGCGCTCCATGTGCTCGGGAACCCTTTGTTTCTGTCCTTCCGGGACATTATCCTGAGCCCTCTGACGCACCTCCTCTGCGCCAGCCCGAATGCCGCTGCTAGCATCCAGACCGCCGGCATCGCGGTTTTTTCTTTCGTCGTGGGTCGTTCGTGTAGTAGCATCACGAGTGTCACGAGAGCCATGTGGGTCGGTAGCTTGGGTGGCACTTCCAATGGCTTCGCCACGAGGTACTGGCTTGTTTTGGTTGAACTGGCTGCGGACTTGGCTCTTGAAGTTTTCACGGGAGAGGTTTGGAGCATCGACCCATTGGTGATCGGGTGCTGGGTTGTCCATCTGTCTTAGCTGATCTTCGGTGGGACTAATTCGCGAAGCAGTTTTTGTAGCGGCGTCGCCGGCAATGTCGCGGAGGAGGACAACAGCATCGTTGAGAAGTTTGCGGAACTCCCTAGGTGATAGAGATATTAGCATCAGGTCATAATATATCACTCGTAAACTTACCCATTGGTGATAATTAATTGACCCAAAGTTCTGAAACCAGCTTGTGCTCGCTCAACATCCCTGTTGGCCGTTTCCTTCGATACCGGGACGCCGGGTGTCGGTGTCTGCGGCCCTCCCTTAACACCAAGCTGAGTTGTATTCCAAATGAATTCCTGGAAAACCTGATCATGATTCTTTACTAAGACAAGGCGCTTGGCTTCCTCAACGGCAGTCCGGAAGTCCTCGAGAATGATCTTGCCCTCTGCCGAAAGGTTCTCGTTGGGTGATCTTAGCTTGCTATGGTTTGTGAGGGAGGAAAGCGCGACGTCAATTTGGTTGTTTGATGGCAATCTGCCGTTCTGGAAGGCTGCTGTAGAGTTGGCACATTTGAAAATCAGAGCTGCGATCCCAAAGGCAACTTACCACTATAGATTCCGTAAAGTCGAAGTTTGTTCTCGACATCTCTCTCCCTTTGTTTGGGGTCAACGGGTCTGTTTACCCTCGAATTCATGATTGATTAGTCGTGAGTGATTGATGCGGTAGCGATACGAGCGTGTGATATTGGGGTATAATAGATCCGTAGCACAAGGTACGATAGTAATTCTTGTGTAGGGGGTATCGTGTAAAGTCACAAAATCTGTTGGCTTTTTGTGTCTATGGATTGGGGTTGGGGTGTGAGAAGTTGATTCCCATGGAGGGTCACTGGCTTAAGTACTTGAGCGGACTACTAGGACTCTGGGAAAGCGAGCAAGGTAACCAAGAGAAGGGGGAAACAGGGCACCAGCGAGGGATAATTTTAAGCTGTGAGTAGAATGGTGGACTGGAGGGTTGGGAGGGTGGGTAAATTTGCGGGGACTGGAATATTCACTAGCATGTAAGGTACTCGAGTAAAGGTAAAGGGCACTGTATCGTACGATACACCAATCATTCCTGCAATTGAGCGACGGAGTGACAAGACAAGACAGAAGGCAAGAAACCGAGAAAACGCCTCCGCGAGTAGATGCCGTCATCGTTGCGCATTCAGTGTCTGAAGCTATCAGAACCATGATGGATGGGGGGGCGCTCATGAGCAAGTCTGGGGAAAGTGGGTTTTTGGGTTGATCACCTCGCCGGGAACCGAGACTGGTACCTTCCTCGGGTACAGGACTTGAGGTGTCAATGTGCTCGAGTAGAGCAAGTCTCTAAATTACCATCAAAGGCAGAATCTTAAGCGGAGCACGATTTGTAGGATTCGGTTCTGGGAGGGCCCCTGATGCGACACCGGTGGCAGCGGTAGTAAGGGCGACATGTTATTCTAGGGCATTGGCGTTTACTGCGCTGTATCTACTTTTATATCAGTGTAGCAAACGGCATAGAGAATTGCTCAATCGGTAATACAGAATATTCAAGGTTAAATTACTCGTTCCCTGCGTTCTGCTGGTTAATTTACTGGCTGGCCTGCCAACCCGTTTTGGCGGCGAAAACGTAAAAACGGTGACGCACACAAGTCATCATACGAATACCGTAGTCTACTGCGGGCGTGCGAGAACTTGTAAGTAAGTTACTCGGTTATGGTAGAAGGGGTCTGAAAAAGATGGGTGGCGAGCCGAGAATTGGGAGCGCCGCTCGATTAGCGCTAGTGAGAAAGAGGGAGAGGGCGATCATCCAGGATGCTATTAAACAGGAGTCGTTGCACTGAGTGATCGTTCATGATGCCCGATTTTACTCTGTTGGGAATGCTGCTTCTACTCGAGTACTAGCCGTTTTTTAAAGTCTCCGGAATGTACTCGCGCATCATTGCCAAGAATACTTCCTAAAATTTTGACAATAAGAGCAAATGAAAGTGACGGTAGCGCTTGGATAGAGTTAGATATACTATCATATTTTTCCCACCATTTTCCTGTAAATAATAATAATGTACGAGTATATTTGGATGAGAGCTTTGACAGTACCTATCAAGGACCTCCTCCTACACAATATTACCACCGGTTGATACTATACTCAAGTAGTTTGACATGGATTTTACCTCGAGTGCACTAAAACATTCTGCAGAAAGCGGAGGTAATTTTGGTAAAGCCTCGCCAGTATATGATACAAGATCATAAGAGACTCCACCTATGCACTGAGGGTTAAGGGTAAGTACCCGGAATCTGTGGAGGGATCATCGTCCCCTGCCCTCATGAGCGGCTGATAATCGACCGGTTGGGTAATTATCAGGATCTGGTGGATGCTGGAAGGGATATGTCTCGCCTTGGCGGTGTGGCGCTGGATTTGGCCAAGACAAGTTAGAGGGCTCAACATCCACACTAAGCGTCAGGATAGGCGCATAGAGGAGTTGGAGAATTTGGTGAATTCGCTCCAACCGCAGGCCCTTGGGACCAAGGCTGGTAAGAGACCTGCTGTGTCCTCGTCCGCTCTAGCTGTCCCAGTCCCCGCTCTTTTGCATGCTCCAGCCCTTACCGACACTCCCAAGGGGCCCAAGGCAACCAAGCCTAAGATTGCCAATTAATTTACCCGGCTGACTTCAAAGCCTGCGTACAACCCCCCGGCTCCCGCTAGCACTTCATGGGCCTTGACCGCCGCCGCCTCTGGTGGTGAGAAGGAGTTTAATTTTGTAAACAGTAAGATTACACCCTCGCCCCCAGTTCCACACCGTACTGAGAGTGAACGCCATGTCACTCTCCACTTTGAGAAGCACAGTGTCAAGGCCCATCTCCATGCTGGTGTCAACACCAAGATGGTCAAGAACTCTGTTAACATGGTCTTGGCCACTGGCAAGCTTGGTGCTCGCTTTGGGACTTGTGATACCAATTGCACCATGGATGACCTCCTTCTCTTATTGGTTAAGTACTTGGCTGCTAGCATTTGGGCCACAATTCTGACCTTGGAGTGGGTTTGTATGGCACTTGGGGTAAGTAGGTTCTTAATTGCCCTGGATACCGAAAAGGTTAAGGTATTGGCATCTCAACTTCCCTTCCTCTTCCTTGGTATTGGCACAGTTTGGGAGCAGGAGGATTGGGGGAGTGATGTTGCTTTTTGTGATATTATCTGTGACTTGAAGGTTACCAATCTGGGGTTACATATTGTTGGATACCCTCACAGGAATTGGAATGTCTCCTCTCTCACAAGTCAGACAAATATATGCAGGACTCTGTTGCCTTTGTGGTGGAGTTTATCCTAGCTATCAAGGCTACTTTGGACTAGCATGATATGATAGTTTTTAGTCAGTACTAGCCTGTGAGGAATAGGACTGAGTTGAAACTAACCTCTGTTTGTGACTACTACCTACATCATGGACATGTCAATATGATATACAAGATTCTGATTACTTGCAAGTTCTGTGATGGTGGATATTATTCCTCTGAATACTAGTACTCCATTAAGGATTGTACTGCTATAAATTTCTTAACAGAATACTAGCATCTAGCCATACATGTTCCTGACTTGTAAAGGTTAATTACCTTTTCTTCACCTCTTATTATCATCATTAGAGTAGACAATTTTCTTCTCTCATACTTCCTCCCATCCTTCTCTCTTACCTCGACCAACAACCTCAAATTCTTATGAGTCATATTTTCAACCTGCTGTAGTGCTGCTTCCACCTTCTTCACTTCCATCTCCAACTTTTCCAATGAATCTTCATAGCTACTTCCACTCTATTTTCCCTCTTTCATACAAGATATCACAAACCGGATTGTGACAAGGCAGATTGATAAGGCGGGATAAGGGTTTCACATGACTTGCGCTTGCGAGTCATAAAGTTTATTGTTATGAGATGACTCACAGTTGTGAGTCATATGATGTTATGATTTTCGTGCGTGACTCATACTTATGAGTCACGAGTTTCACACATGTGACGCACTTCGCTCACATGATTGGGTTTAAGGATTATGATTGGTTTAGGCATGTTGCGCAGTTGACTCATACGAGTCAACTAAGGATCTCACATGACTCACGGTTGTGAGTCATAGAGTATGGTGACGCGGAGGTATGAGTCACACAGGGTTAGGGTTGGGTGAGGAGTCTGTATAAATAGAGGGTCCCGGGACCTTCGGGACACCCTACATGAGAGACGCGGGAATACGCCACGGGTTTGGTTTGTACGGTCGGACTTTTCTGTGGCCTCTGGCCCTCCCTCCATTTTCCTCTTCGAACGCGTCGGCTCGCACCCTACTGCCTCCCCTCCTTGGCTGGTACCCTACTACCCCCCCTCGTTAGCTGGCACCTCACTGCTGGGCGGCATCCCCTCTGCCAAACATCCACTCTCTGGGTCCAGCACCGAGACCCTCCGTTCTCGATTGGCGGGTCATGGTATTGCACTACATCCGTGGCTCAGCTGGTTGGGGGCATCAGCCTTCGGGCTTCTTGCCGGCTGCCCACTTCAGGGGCGGTTTTATATTCGGCACTTTGGCGGTTCGGTGGGCAGGTGTTTACTTTCTTTTGTGGTTTTTTGTAGTTTACGGGTAGAGTTTTTCCCTATGCTTTCCTGCCTAGCTTGTTTGGTTTCCTTTCTGGTGGCTACGTGTAGTTAGTAGGAGGGGGATCTTTCGGGGGAGGAATCTTCTTGGGCATTTGGTTGGCTTCTAGGCGAGACCCCTTCGCGTTCAAGTCGTGAGGCCTGCGGGCTGGGCACCTGAGTTGATCGTCCTTGGAGTGTGTGCGGTTAGGCCCATACCAGAGGGTCCTGGGGGTACGGGTTTTCTCTTGGTCCGGGGTGGAGGGGTTTTCTTTACGCCATAGCTAGCGCTGCATGCGAGATTCTTGTACCTTAAACAAGTAATTATATGATAATAAAAAAAAAAAAAAAAAAAAAAGGACCTTCGGGACACCACGCTTCGTCGCTCCTATTTTCCTGCCACATAGTTTGACAACACCACGGTCGGCTATCGTGGCCCACCCCCTCTCCCCTCTGTCCCCTTGATGGTTCCTGCCTAGGGGTACAGTTAACTCCTCCAGCCTCTCCCGCCTTTACTTTGCTTGTCTCCTGCCCGCTTGATGGGGGAGTTATCTGGGCTCGCCCAGTAGTCCTGTCTCGCTTAGGGATTCGCTTGGTTTTGGCACGGTCGGCTTCCTCTCTTCGTTTCCGGTCGGCGTTGGCAGTGGTGGACGTCTTTCTCCCCACTTGCACGGTCCCTGAGGGGGAACGCCTTGGCTAGTAACTTCGGGGTCTGTCTCCTGGTGAGATTTGGCCATACCCTCCTAGTCGCTCGGTTCAAGACACGGTTGGCTTCCTACCCTCGCCCTTCCGCCTCCCTACCGCTGGTGGGATCCCTTCCACTAAGTGACGCTATCTCTCGGAGAACAAGGGACTATATGAGAGACGCGGTAAAACGGCAACGGTTCGGTTTTCACGGTCGGGTTTTCTCCTGGGGCTTTGGGACCTCCCTCCATTTTTCACTTCGATTGCGTCGGCTCGCACCCTACTGCCTCCCCTCCCTGGCTGGTACCCTACTACCCCCCTTCGTTAGCTGGCACCTCACTGCTGGGCGGCATCCCCTCTGCCAAACATCCACTCCTTGGGTCCAGCACCGAGACCCTCCGTTTTCGGCTGGCGGGTCATGGTATTGCACTACATCCGTGGCTCAGCTGGTTGGGGGCATCAGCCTTCGGGCTTTTTGCTGGCCGCTCACTTCGGGGGCGGTTTTATATTCGGCACTTTGGCCGTTCGGTGGGCGGGAGTTTATTTTCTTTTGTGGTCGCTGCAGTTTACGGGTGGAGTTTTTCCCTATGCTTTCCTGCCTAGCTTGTTTGGTTTCCTTTCTGTTGGCTACGTGTAGTTAGTGGGAGGGGTATCTTTCGAGGGAGGAATCTTCTTGGGCATTTGGCTGGCTTCTAGGCGAGACCCCTTCGCGTTCAAGTCGTGAGGCCTGCGGGCCGGGCACCTGAGTTGGTCGTCCTTGGAGTGTGTGCGGTTAGGCCCATACCAGAGGGTCCTGGGGGTACGGGTATTCTCCTGGTCCGGGGTGGATACAAGGGGGTTTTGTTTACGCCATAGCTAGCGCTGCATGCGATTATTCTTGTACCTTAAACAACGAATTGAATGACAATAAAAAAAAAAAAATAAAAAAATAAAAAAAGGACCTTCGGGACAGACACACTTCGTCGCTCCTATTTTCCTACCACATAGTTTGTCAACACCACGGTCGGCTATCGTGGCCCCCCCTCTCTCCCCTCTGCCCCCTTGATGGTTCCTGCCTAGGGGCACGGTTAACTCCTCTATCCTCTCCCGCCATCATCTCGCTTGCCTCCTGTTCGCTTGCTGGGGGAGTTATCTGGGCCCGCCCAGTAGTCCTGGCTCGCTTTTGGAGGCTCGCTTAGTTTTGGCACGGTCGGCGCCCCCTCTTCGTTTCCGGTCGGCACTGGCAGTGGTGGATGTCTGTCTCCCTACTTGCATGATCCCCGTTGGGGAACACCTCGGCTAGTAACTTCGGGGTCTGTCTCGCGGTGAGACGCGCCATACCCTCCTAGTCAGTCGGTTCAAGTCGGACAGCCTTCCTCCCCTTCTGTTCCTCTTTCCTTACCCCGTCAGTGGGATCCCTTCCACTAAGTGACACCATCTCTCGGAGAACAAGGGACTACATGAGAGACGCAGTAATATGGCACGGGTTTGGTTTGCACGGTCGGACGTTTCTGGGGCCTCTGGCCCTCCCTCCATTTTCCTCTTCGAATGCGTCGGCTCGCACCCTACTGCCTCCCCTCCCTGGCTGGTACCCTACTACCCCCTTTCGTTAGCTGGCACCTCACTGCTGGGCGGCATCCCCTCTGCCGAACATCCACTCCTTGGGTCCAGCACCAAGACCCTCCGTTTTCGGCTGGCAGGTCATGGTATTGCACTACATCCGTGGCTCAGCTGGTTGGGGGCATCAGCCTTCGGGCTCTTTGCCGGCTGCTCACTTCGGGGGCAGTTTTATATTCGGCACTTTGGTGGTTCGGTGGGCGGTTGTTTACTTTCCTTTGTGGTAGTTGCAGTTTACGGGTAGAGTTTTTCCCTACGCTTTCCTGCCTAGCTTGTTTGGTTTCCGTTCCGTTGGCTACGTGTAGTTAGTGGGAGGGGTATCTTTCAAGGGAGGAATCTTCTTGGGCATTTGGCTGGCTTCTAGGCGAGACCCCTTCGCGTTCAAGTCGTGAGGCCTGCGGGCTGGGCACCTGGGTTGATCGTCCTTGGAGTGTGTGCGGTTAGGCCCATACCAGAGGGTCCTGGGGGTACGGGTTTTCTCTTGGTCCGGGGTGGAGGGGTTTTCTTTACGCCATAGCTAGCGCTGCATGCGAGATTCTTGTACCTTAAACAAGTAATTATATGACAATAAAAAAAATAAAATAAAAAAAAAAAAAAGGACCTTCGGGACAGACTCCTCACGCAACCACTTAAGTCTTTCCTATACTATTACAAATCAACATACTCGCACGAGTACACAAACATCTCCCGCAATATACGCGAGAAAGAGGTCCCGCTTGTATAAGTACAAGGAGACGAGAAGATATATCGATAGACGAGATCAGAAAGGATCGCGTAGGCCTAGTGAGGTCTCAGAGCTATCGATATTCAATACGAAAATAGGTAAGATGTCGTTACCTGTTGAAGAACTAATCTACAAAGAGATAGGATCGTTACACAAGATTAAATAATATTCTCCCTTTCTCCTACTCTCTAACTCTTTTCTTTTTTCCTCTCTCTACTACTTGTACCACTCTCTCTTTCAAACCTCTCTTCCTTAAACCTGGTATGAGTGGTCTCAACATTATTAGCATTTTTGCTTTTTGTATTATAAAAGGTTTGAAATTTTTCATTAAAGTATATAACTTTCTATTGTTTTCAACTCTCTTTCTACTCTTGCAAACTTTCTCTGTAATGAACAATCCTCATCTGCAAGACCTCCTACAATACCTGTTAAATCAAAACTTCTGTCATATTTTGAGTTGATATATAGCGTATTTCTGAAATTAAGATAATGTAAATCTAACTACTATCAGAAATAAAACTAAGAACTATAGTAGAATATTCTTAACATATTGGTCTACAGGCTAAAATTACTTTTATGTAACAAGATATAATTTCTATAACTGTACTAGTAGTTGTAATGATTTCAGTACTTGAGTTTGACAAATGTTCTTCAACTTCCAACTTGAAGAAATTAATTGATATTTAGTATATTATAAGACTTTTACATACTCATATACATCTCCTTGTACTATCATGTGGGTTTAGTGTATTCTGAAAAGTATTATCATAGGATAAGTACTTATAATTCTCTAGCATTTGTAAACATGACTAGGTTTACATATACAACCAAGACTGCATGCAAGAGACCTGCAGAATGTACATTCTAAAGAAAAGATGAATTGAAGAAGGTTGAAAAGAGTGGATGAAGGAAAAGGGTTTTATGAAGTTCTTTTCTGAAAGGAAGTGGAGGGGGAATGAATCGCTAGTTAGTAGGAGAGAATTCAATCATGAAAATCTCACTTAATACTAAAATATAGAAATTAAACATCATTGTTTACAAAAAAATTAAAAATTAAAAATATTTCCACCTCCATTCATGATGCGGGCTTTAGTACAAGGCTGCATAAAAAGAATAAAGTAGTTTATCCTTTTAAGAGGATAATTAATCCATTAATTCCCTATAATCAAATAGATTCCTGCTGCTATCATATGATTTTCTAAATATGCCTTAATTTAGTCTTTCATTACTGTCCAAATTATCTCAATTAGATTAATGTTTGGAGAATTATAAGGCCATGCTAATATTTGGAAATCAAGCTTCTGGTAAGTGATATTGTAATGATGGTAAATATATGCAGTGGTATTATTCTCTGTTAGTACAATGTTTGACCTTTCTACTTACGCAGTAAGAGTTAATAGATAACAAAGGTGAACTTGAATGTATTTATGATATATAAACCAATCAATTCCTCTTTTCCTATTCTTTTCCCTCTCTTTTAACTTAGGGAGTAGATGAAGATCTATAATTCTAGAAGGGGCGGTAATATATCTCAAAACCTCTACTTTCTCCTCTTTCTACATTCAGTAAAATTGTGCTACTGCAGTATCTTTTTGCTTTTTGCTCTCATATAGATTTTAATGGAAGTGATATAAGAGATTAAAACCTGTATATGAGTTAGTTTTTTGTAAATTAAAACTCTGCAAAATATAGTTAACAAGTCAATAAAAGAGGTTAGCTTACCCTGTTGCCCATGGAGTATTGCATCCCAAAACATAACTGTTGCTTCCTGATGAAACTTTTAATTTATGTTTTGTGGAAGACATACCTCTCCTGGCTAGTATAAAACTCCATGGGCACAGTGGCATCTTAGTGCTCCTATTTCAAAGTAGAACTCATTTGTAAATATCATATTATTCCAATTCTCCATACAATACTCTAAATAAAAGCTTAGTCTTATAGACTTTTACTCTAGTAATAGAGTGGACTTTTCTATTGGTTTTTAATGATAGATATTGTTCTCCACTAGTATCTTTTGTACTATAAGTCCACTCATATTAAGTCCTGCTAAAAAATATATTTTATTAGTTTAAGTAAGATACATAGAAGTAAGATACATAAAGAAAAAAAAAGGGATTTTTTTTCAACTTTTATTGATCTACTCATATGAGCTCCACTAAGTGACTTAAAAGTCATCTGACAATACTCGCTATCGCATAATGTAACTGCAACTAAATCTTGCTTCTCAGCTATTGGGAGAACGAACTTTGAGCCTTTCTTACAGTTTGCTCTTGTCATAAGATTCCCTGGGCAATGGAGATCTGGATTTCCTCTGGGCTCTTCCCCCAGTCTTGTCCACTCCTAGATAATATTCAAATAGATGTTTACTAAAACACCTGTTTTTATTGCAGCATGGTGTAAGATAACCTTTCAGTTACCTTTCACAGTAGCATAGACCACAATTTGAGAGCACTTGGCCAAAGAAGTAGTTTTTTTTTTTTTTTCAGGTGGTGTTGAAGACATTTTGATTTCTGATATACATGAGAGTTTTCTGAGGATTTTTAACCCAGGTTTAGATGAGTGATAGCTAAATACTAGAGTACTTAGGTCCGAGTCATATTTACCTATTCTCTGCATTGTTAAACTTGATATTATTGATATATTGTGTATATGCAGGAATATGTGGACCCGGTCATGTTCACAAATGTTAGGAAATTATGAGCACATTATATACGACTGCTCCCACTTTCTTGCAACCAGACCTAAACTTTGCATACGAGTGGGTGGCGGGGCTATTTGTAACCTGGTTTAAAGATTCACAGTTTGTTCATTTAAAGATAGTACAGAGTGGAAATATCATGAATGGGATTATTATTATGGCAGAAGGTAGTTACGGGATCGAGATCGATGAGGGGAGATCATTGAGGGAGCGTCCCACTACTACGCACATTTCAGGTAACTTAGGTTACCGTACTCAATTTGTGCCCAAGTCTGGAGATTTCGAATTACTGTATCATACAACCGGACACCCTCTCAACCTCTCCATATCTGATTGCAACTGTAGGTTTATGTTCCCGGAGTGCTCGCACGAACATACCAGGTATCATGATCCAATTGATTTGCAAGAATCTTAAGGCCTCTAGGACATACAATTACCCCTTCGACTTTACACAAACTAAAACAGCCTAATATGCCCCCCCCTTTTCAGGCCACCATAATCTCTCAAAGGAGAACTCTGTTTCTCGAAACCTCTCAGGGGGTGAGAGTATTTATCTGAAAAATCCTGCATCACATAAAATTTTCAGCTTCCATTTCATGCTCTATCAAAGTATGTTGGGCTACACAATTCGAGCCACTTTAGCGTAACGGTCGATAACCATCACCTTTCAGCCCTGGTGCAGTTCCCATGGTACCTGGGTCAAAAGCTCAGCTCTCTGGTTCGGTGAAGTGAGATGCAAAAACAATAGTACTCCTGCAGGTCTATTCTGATCTAATTTGAGCTGTCAATCGTCAGAAATGGCTGTCCTAGTTATCTAGTTGAGTTGCATCGGCAAGTACTAGTAAAACAATGTCCTGGAAGCTAAAAAAGCAGCGACGTCACTCTGCCTTCTATCTGCGAGGGTAAATATCACTACATCGGAACCACCAAGGCAAGCAAACCAATTACCCACTGCTCAAAAAAAAAAAAAACTTGTACCATCTCCAGCATCTTCCCATATTCAGTACCAGGACCATGCTTGGAAATCTAAATCCATGGCAGTTCCAAAATCCTGGCAACCCTCGAGAGCTTAAGTTTCCTCACCAATATCAGCTTTTTCTTGAAGACAAGTATGTTCCTCCTCCTTGCTCGCTCAGAACCCGAGGCTCAGTGACCACACCAGGAAAGCCCGTCGACCTCAAACACAATTTCGCCAGTGTTTTTCCTGATGGTAGTATACTCAGCTCCTCCCATATCTCACGATTGACATGCACTCGACTATTTCACGAAGCCATACCTCCACTGCCTCCTGTACAGGTATGCCCGGACTAAGTTACTTATGTCACAGGAACGCAACAAGATCCCACAAAAGTTCCCCATTAAGTGCTCCCGTTTGTTCTATAGAAGAACAGTAGGAGGGTTAAAATAGTCAAAAGTTCAGCCGTACACAGCAGTGCTAATGTTCAAACGACGCTAGAAAAGCTCCTCACGAGTCATTACGATCTCCAGGAAAACTGTGGCCAGTCCCCACCTGCCTGAATACCAATCGACCAATCCTCCACCTCCAGTCCGCGCTACCATAGTAAGCTAATATTTCTCAAATATGGAGGCAATGGGAAAAAAACCAATCGAAGAGCAGAGAGCAGTAGAATAGATCAGGAACAATATATATGGGGTCTAGTCGATGTGATAAGCAATATGGGAAAGGGAAAAGAGGGGGAAATCAGGGAGAGGGAGAAAGAAGGAAGCTTATATTGACATAAAGGTTTTCAGCTCTATCATGATCAAGCGCGTAGTCTACTAGTGGCAGTGCAGAGATATCCCACCGTGTCCAGTGCCTACTTAGTCTTCACCGAGTGATAACCCATGAACCACCATCATATTCGCCCAGAACTGCCACAAGCTCCTAGTTCCCCACAGACTTCCTATATTACCTATCCCCCAACCCTACCCTCCTGCAAGATCAGGCCGCAGAATTTCTTAAATTCACCGCCGGGTCGCCAGCGGAACCTGACCCACAAACCCACAATAAGACTTATCAACCTGCACAGGTTGGGGGAGCGGCGCACGCCTTCATAGTTGACAAGATCAATCACATCCAGCGGTCTGACCCATACCGCACCAGAGAAATTTCAACCCTTCAAAGTGGCTTCTGGTCTCCGAATCTGATGAGTACAGGGCGGGCGGGGATTCCAGATCTCAAGGGACTGTCATGTCTTCCCTCATCCGCTTCCAGATTAGGTCCCAGTTTCCTGGTGGTGGGATCCTACCTCCCAAGCCTCAGCCTCCGCAGCTCCGCAGTCGTTGATTCTCAGGCTACCACCGGGGAACCCAGCACGCGCCCATTGCTCTGTAGGCCCCCCACATTGGGAAAGCAAGCCGTGTCTTATGGATAAAATGTGCGCCAAAGAATTTCTCAGGCAAACCGCATGTGAGCCCTGACTCCCGTGTCAGTCTACATGATTTCGCCTTGTATTACCCTGCTGAAACATTACCGCGGCCTCACATGCCCTTCTTTGCCTCGCCAAGTACAAAAACAATACTCAAGTACACCACGTGAGCTAATATAGCACGGAACGAGTGGTATCATACCAGGCTAACCTATCTGTATCTGTGGCTATGATACGGTACTTGACCCCCTTCCCCGTCCCCCGTCCCCGTCCCCCGTCCCCATCGCAATGACCCGACAACCCTCCCGCACCGCGCATATAGGATGATTCCAAGAATAAACACCCAGTCCACAAGTACTTGTATCATCCCTCGCATTCAACCCCATCCAACCCAGTCATCCGAATTCCAAAAGAAACCCAAACGCCCAACCAAGCCATAGGTAATGATACAGTGGTAGGCACGTAACCTAAAAGAAAAACAACTTGACAGCGGCATAGCAAAAAACCATTACAAACAATATCTCAAGTTTATGGGTCCTAATAAATGCCATCACCGTATTCTCGCGAAGAGTGAGTATTCCCGTGCTCCTTGGGGAAGGAGTCATAGCTGCGCAAATGTGATCAAGCTCAAGGATGAGCAGCTCGTTGTTTTTGAAAATTTCTTTGGATTCTTCGATTATTTCTTTTCCCGACTTTAGCAAGACTTCGTGGCGAGTGAGAATGGGCGGGGTAACTAACCGGTTCTCTCCTCATCCGTCAAGGTTGATTGAATATCTTCCAGAGCACCCTTAAACCCTGATCTCAGTGAGTCCTCCTTCCCCTTGGGAACCTCAAAACTAAACAGGTTCATCCCAGCAGCTTTACACTCCTCCGCAGTCATATTTCCCCGTCGAGGGAAAAAACCCCTAGCTTGAGAAATCTGGTGCTTAAGTATTTTGCCACCGGCAAACAAAGCCATATAGTAATTATGCGTATAAGCAATCACCAAATGCGGTTTCTGGGAGAGGACTCGCTTGATGTGCGAAACGTACTCCGCGCGGGCGGGCCACTTGAGCAGGGCTACATGGTGGGTTTCCTGGTCGGAAAAGTATTCCAGGTCCTTGAACAGCTGGGGTGCCCGCAAAAGAGGCAGCGAGTAGAGATTCTGCAACGCGGTCTTGATTCTGGGATCAGTGGTTGCTTCGGGCGAGATTGCGGCCATCCAGGCGTCTTCAAAAGCCCGGTAGACTTGGCAGAATGAGAAGATGCCCTCACGGTAGAGCTTGTAGTCTGTATAGCATCAGCACACGCACAGCATCCGGTGGAGTGCTTGTCAGGTATGATAATTGTGGTTGGAAAAGTAGGGCAAGAAAGATAGACCTCTAAGACCTAAAGAAAGTCTATTCATGATCATAACATTAACCCTATCATGTCCCTCACTACACCCTCCAGTTAGAAAATCATTACATGATCAGAATACATTTCGAGAACAAAGAAACAAACCGTGTGGCTGCGTTGATCTGCTGGGATAAGCTCCAGGATCCTTGAGATTCCTTCTCCGCCCAAGTGTGGAAATGTTGATGGTGGGCCATGGTAGCGGGTTATTCAAAAATGAATGGAAGCTTCGGAAAGTAGGTTTGACTTGGTTGTAATGTAGATCTACCTTCTAGAGATGCGGTACTGTGCGTTAGGGCTTGGGGGAGAGTGGTGGTCGCGGGGAAGAGAGAGGGGCACGACGTGTATTTCTAATCGTCGCAGATAAGAGAAGGACGTAGTGAGTGAGTGAGTGAGTGAGGAGTGAGTGAGTGAATGAATGAATGTTAAGTAAAAAGAGGGCGGGGGGTAAGGGAAGGTGATGGATGAGAGTGGTGGGGGGGGGGGGGTGGACAAGTATGATATGGTCTGGAAAGAAGGAAGGAGGCACGAGGTGTGATACCAGCTGGGAGACACCCGGACCAAAGGGTAGACTATCAGTCTCTCTGCACAGTACGGTACTGTACTGCAACGTCCCCGTAGCATATGATAGCATGACCGTGCTGTATCATACTTCGCCGATCAAGTTGGCCTAGCCTGCTTCTATCTTCGTAGTACGAGTATGATAGAGTTATGGGAGAGCTTTCTCCTCGACGGGAACGTTACCCTGCAGGATCACATCAACCCCACCATCATCTCACAGCACGTGGCCAAGGAATGGTACTGTACCGAGACCAGAAAATATGGCAACTCGAGTACCGGTAGTGCGCACACCTTAGTTTTGGTTTCACGGGAATGGCCGATTCTTTGTACTCGTGCTAGTACAAGTACAAGTACGATACAAGTACGAGTACAGTACAGTACACGATATTTTATCATAATTTACAGGTTATGGTATCTCAACGACCGGTAATAACACAAGTGGCCCGTTTGAGGGCTCAGCTGAGCCTGGAAAATATTGGCGGATAGATTCGGTTAACTCGTCCTGAACCCACACGCCAAACCTCGCTGAGGGTGCCTTGCTTTGCCCTCTCCTGATCAAGAATCATACATGTTTGATAAGAGTACTTCGTACAGTGCCAAGCTAAAAGTTAGTCAACAGTTCTTTTAGGTTAATCTGCAAAAAGATCCCTGTCTTGTGCAAAAACATATCATACTTATAAGTTACAGCACTTACCGTAGTAATTAGCTTAAGCCTTGTACTGTACCAGTCTGATACCTAACTCTACCCGTATCTTATCGTTAGTAGATGGGAAGCGGCCTTGATTGATGCCAAATGCTTTCGCTCTATCCTGATCCTGCCTTCCTTATGGTAGATAGTCTATGATACCACCATGAATACCAGCATCATACTCGAGTGCTCGAGTACACCCTCTCGTCTATCTCTTGTATGATAACCTCGCATATCATGCACAATCACAGGCGGTCACCTCAGACAACGCATCTAAAAGTTACTATTGTCATAATTATCATACAAGGAAATATCATATCGGTATCTCAATTTCCAACCCTAGCACGTGACTGGCAAATTTCCTCCTCAACCACGGGTGCGAATGTGCCTGCATGATACCCCACTAGACCACCACTGGCACCTTCACCACCAACCTCGCATCATCTTTACCTTCACCACCGCCCATACTCAGGACGGCAATGGCGCCACAAGGTCTCTTTGGTAAACCTCCCCCTCCCCTCTACACGATTCTCTCGGCCACCATCCGATATCGAAATGCTAAACCATTACCCCAGCCGTTCAAAAACCCCGAGGCCTGACCTCAGCAGCCGTAATCCGGCATTTGCAAGCCATCTTCCGTAACCACGCCTGGTTCAAGCCGGATCTAACAGCCCAGCAAAATGCCCTGGACTCCCAATCCAGGAACCAACGCCAGCGACGTCGTAGGACCCGCCGGGTCGAAGTTAAAATGGGCCACGGCGGGACTCTTGATCCTCTCGCTAGTATATAAACTTCCCCCAACCGGTTCCCTTCGGGGTAAAAAAAATATTAAAAAAAAATACCGATGCTAATTAGTCGACGTGAAGCCGGAGTCCTAGTGATTGGCGTAGGCACCGGTACAAAATCCCTCTCATCCCTCATCTCCTGCACAAAAACGTATGAAACGACAGCACTCTTCGGTGCTAGCACCGATACTTACGATTGCACCGGCCGCATTCTCAAGCGTGCCCTCCACTCCCACATAACCCCTCAGCTCATCGAATCCGCGCTAGATGCCTTCCGTGGCGAAATACTCCAGAAGCCGCCTATCTATAGCGCGCTTCATCATGAGGGGAAGCGGTATTACGAGTATGCGCGCGAAGGGAAGCCTCTGCCCGTTGATATCAAGGCGCGGCCAATAACGGTGTTCAAGATGGAACTGGTGGGGTTTGAGAAGGGGGGGGAGCATGGGTTCGGTTTGCCTGGTGAGGAGGGGAGCACGGAGGAGAAGGTTGTCGGCGAGGTTATGCGTATGGTGGGGGCGGAGGAGTCTAAGAAGCGGACGCTGGAAGTGGAGGAGGAAGGGCAGGAGGAAGCAGGGGGGACTAAGAAAGTCAAAGTGGACGATACACTCTTCAAACATGCGGAAATAACGATCCAAGAACCTCTCACCGCTGGCTCCCCCTCCCAACACCCCCCAATAGCATCCCTCCGCATGTTTGTCTCCTCCGGCTGCTACGTCCGTAGTCTAATCCACGAGTAGCCCTCCCATACCCATCTTCTCCCTACTCCACTAACATTTTCTTTTACAACAGCCTCGGAGAAGCTCTCGGCTCAGCAGCACACATGGTCCAACTAACCCGTACCCAACAAGCCCAATTCGAACTAGGCAAGAATGTGATACCATGGGAAGACATGATGAGCGAGGACACAACAAAGTGGGAACCGCAGTTGGAAGCAGCGCTGAGGGAGACAAGTGATGAAGGGGCATTTGCTAAGAGGGGGGATGATGTGGAGGAGGGCAGTGGGGGGGAGAATGTGGAATTGGAAGTGGAGAAGATGGAGGGGAAGGGTAGTTAATGGGGTGGAGTGAAAAGTGTTTAAAATCTAACTCAGCATGAAATTAAAAACGAAAACCCTCTACTATAGAAACGTGACACCATCCCAGTTCCGTTCAGCGACATAACAGCACAGTATATGCCAAGCTCCAAACGCAAACACTTCAAAAGCGAGAAGAAAATACAGCACTTTCTATACCCCTACCCAACTCACTCCAAGATCAACAATCCCCGCTCTACCTCTCCCACCTCCCCGTCTCGCCCTCCACATCCACATCCACCCCCCCCTCCCCCCCTCCTACATCGTCAACCACACTCTCCCGATTCACAAACAAAAACGCCAAAAACACCAGCACCGCACCAATCCAATACACCCCACTTGACCAAACTCCCAGCACGAGCATCTGGCCCAGGAGAGCAAGCGGAATCGTCAAGCTCAATCCCACCGTAACAATCAACGGTGTGGTGAGCAGCATGGCGTACACCCAGCAGTAGTCCGAAATCAGTGTAATGCTAGCATTGATCTACCACCACCACAAGCAAAAGTCAGCAGGAAGCACACTGAGAGAAGAAATAAGCCTACCACCACAATCCACCAAATCCTCGCATCCGGCGGAATTTCGAACTTTTCTACACCCGCGTGATGTAGTATGATTATACCGGGCCAGAGCACGAGAAAGTTGAACAGCCCCACGAAGCCAAAGAATCTGGTCATGCTGATGCGGCTTTCGTGGCCTATGCGCACTTTTAACAAAACTGTGTATACACCGTAGGAGAAAGCGCCAATGAGGGCCATCAGGTCGCCGCGGAGGATTTGTCCCGGCGTTTTATCACCTGCGCCGGGCGATATGGAAGAGGAGGGACTGAGGTCTACGGAGGACACAAGCGATACACCGGTGAAGGACAGCACGACGGCTAGGAATTTAGTCCAGGTGAAGCGCTCGATGCGGAGGAGCGCGCCGAGCATGAGGGTGAAAATACTGCTGGTTGAGGAGAGGATTGTAGCACTGGCGACAGAAGTCCATTTGAGGCAGTAAGATTGGAAGTAGTTTGCCTTTTCCTCATTCATCAGCAATTGCTACCCTTATGGGAGGTACAGGGGAGGGCATACAACAAACCAAAGTAGGCAGAATTGCAAACTCAGCATTATAGTCTCCCTCTCACTAAGCATACCCTCCCCCTCCACCACCAAACTCTTACTCGCCATTATCACCCCATCCCTATCCTCATCCTCACCCACAGCTCCGGACAACGGCACGTTCCCCAAACGTGCGTATCCCACCCTACTCTGGTCCCTCTCCTCGCACTTCCCCCGCCACGCCCGCCACGCCCCGGGAAGCAGGTAGAAGCAGAACGAGCACGTATTCACATATGTCACAAAGTACGGCTTGGTATAACTCCCGTCAGAGAATATGGTAAAGGTCAGGAAGGTGCTCAAGACCCAGAGGAAGATCACCACGCCGAGGAGGAGAATGCCGATCGTTTTGCGGCGGGGGAAAACACGGGTACGAATCGGCTGCGGCTTCGGCATTAGTGGAAGCGAGCTGGGGCGAGCTGGTGGCGGGGGTAATAGTGGCACGATAAAGTCCGGTGGAGGTGAGGAGCTTGCGTGAATCGGCGGTGGTGGAGATGTGGACATCGTGGGGTCAAGGTCTGTATCACCCGCTTCTTCTCCCTCTCCGTTTCCCGGTGACCCGACCCGACCTGACCTGGTCGCTGGGCGAAGGGATAAGGGCGAAAGAAAGAAAGAAAGAAAGAAAGTGCTGTAGGAAACGGTGGATACTCGGGTACTGGCGGAAATTGCCCACACTTTATTCACCCACGCATCTATTCATACAATTTCCCGGGACACAGTACCGATCGGAACATGGGGAGGGTGGGCTTGCCATCCACAGTATCATAAGTACTCGGGTATACTCAAGGATATGTCGATATCTCTGGATTCGGAGGTTTAGCCCCTTGTAGAAGAGCGACGATGGGAATAGAATTACGGTATGGTAGGGTAAGATACTGGTACTCGGGGATATCATGAATTCATGGACGGAGCAGGGGTAGTGCCAGGTGATTTTAGGCGGCACTTTCGTACGAGGCTGTGGACAAAAATCACCACATCACAACCACAACCCCAAATATCTATATTTGATAGAGATGACCTCAACTCCTCCATAAAAGCCTCCCCATGGTGAATGGCATATACCAATGCACACCAGAGTTCTCACATTGCTCTTCACTGGGCTTTCACAATCCGAGACTCCAAAGCAGACTGGGGTTCCATAATGAATATTCAGTGATTGGAGTAAGCAACAACAGCCACGAAGGCAATGAGACAGACCAGGACACCCAGTCCTCCTTGACAAGCAAGATGTTCAGTGATTAATCTTCTGTCTCTGTGTTAGGCATATAAGACCTAGCATAGTGGTAAGGTCACGCCTATGACCATAAAGGTCAAGTGACTCGATAAGATGGTTGCAGCAAAGCTATATAGAAATTAAAATAATAATTTCTAATTTATATCTCCCTGACCGCGAACCATATGAGACCACTTACTATAAAGTGAATAGCCGACTGAGGGATTTTCTATCAATTAGATACAAGACCTCCGGCGTTATCAGAGTACATCAGAAGTCACCAATACCCATTCAAGATTAGGTGTATGTCGGACGGCTCCAATAGGGGTCCCTCTTAGAGGCAGGAGGTCCGAGGGGAACCACACTTGAATTGGAAGACTGGGGATGCATGAAGCCTTTCTATGATACTGGCATGTTGAGACTCATGCATGCACATATTAATTATGCACCAGTTCCTGACGATGAACTTAGCTAGTTCTTGATCAGAAGGGACGATTGGAATGATAGTCATTCGGACTACATTTACATACTTAGTCCATTCAAGCCTAGAGATCGCAAAGAGATCATTGGGAGATAGGACGCTATCTTCTCAAGATAAATATCTTGTCTCAATTAAGGTTGAAGTGGTGTACGAACTTTCAGGGTCAAACGGTTTTCGCACCTAGTAGAAACCAAAGTCAAAAGCTCCTAGGTACAAGTTAGTACGGGGATACTAAGTACCGGTAAAAATGTATAAATAGGTTTAAGGTCTCCGGGTTAGTTAGAGGAATCAAGCAACGGAGAAGAGACCTTAACAATATAATAAGTTTACAACTACGAATCTTTATTCTTTTATTCTTTACTATTTTACGAGTCTTCCTAGACAATCTCCGATCAAAGATTCAGGCCCTAGTCCGACCGATAAGTCTGATCTCGGCTACTGCCTAACACTCTGAAGTGGTTAGGAAGAGTGATGTCGGTTGAACTTTCTTGATTCGTTTTATAACTATATTTCCTTGATAATAGCATACATTCTCTTATACTTAGTTAGTGTTTCGGCATATGTAAACACCACATATATTACTACGCTTAGGATATATTTCTTAAGTTATTTCATTAACATTGGGTGATAATGATTAAGGATTTACAAATATGTTACTTTCTTTGTCTTATGGGATATTTCATTATCTTTATGTATTTTCTCAGACTTTACAGCTGTGATTATTTCTTCAGACTTACTATAATTTCCCTCACACACTTTTTGATTCACACATGCTTTATGAGAATATCTTGACAGATTCTTAGAGTCAAACACGTTCGCCCTTATATTTTTCCTACTTATGTTACGGTTTTACATGGTTGTACTACTTATATTTCTTTCTATTATAATTCTCTATTATATGAGGTTTATGTAGAGGATACAAACCTGTATAAATAGATGCTACTACTCACTTCATTTACAAGAGAATTAAGGACAAGAATCTCTTTCAATCTGTCTTCATACCTTTTACCTCCTGGCTAGAAACATGCTTGTAATATTCTCTTAATATTATACCTGTGCATCAGCAAAAATTTTCACCTGTGTCTTGTGCGTCCTGTACGTCAGATGCACAGAGCGCCACAATGCAAATTGCGACTCAGGACGCAGGTAGACATGGCAATGATGTCAGAATGCAAGTGAACATGGCAACCAACATCAAGGTATAACGGGACATGGCAACCAATTTCAGTACGCAACTGGACATCACCGGACACAACTGAACGCTGGTACTGACGTCAGAATACGTCTCTTAAAATTCAGAATTCACTGGATACAGCCAATATAAAGCATAACTTATACCTAAGTTACTCCAAAATAAGCTATATTTTTACAGTAAATAAAATTTAGTTTTATAGATACACAGGCTCGGGCTAGGTTTCAAAAAGTAAGTGAGGATACATGAGTAATGCAGAGTCTAATAGTTATAACAAGTTATAACTCCACCAATATTAGTGCCGAGTAGATGTTCCATATACCGTTGGAAAGCTGGCACCAGGTAGAATCTTGCTGTAAAGTATGAAGTACTGGGCACAAAGAATGGCTGAGGAATCTGGCGCCAAACTCAGCACTTTGCTAAGACACAAAATAGACGCTATCTCTACCAGCATTGATGCCAGGTAAACGTTCATTATACCATTAAAAAGCCGGCATCGGGTGGAATATGACTGTAAAGTATGGAGTACTGCGCTCAAAGGATAACCAAGGAATCTGGCATCAAAGTAATCACTTTACCATGGTAAACTGTTAGGAGTACCCGATTCCGATAAGCCTAGGAGTACCCTAGGTAGGGTAACCTTACCCGAGTTCGAGAATCTTGGTCTCCAACACCCCCCTCCGGCCCCCTTACGGGGCCCGCGCGTCATCATACACATCAACCTTAGTTGCGTCCTGTGACTATTTGGTCACAGTATTGAAGGTGTCAGAATAACACCGTATACGTCGCTGCCGTCCGTCCGACCGAAAGCTGTTCGCAGGATATATAAGAGGGGACCTCTGGCTAGACCTGGGAAGTGGAACGAAGTCAATCCGTCAACTACTCAGGGAGTTACAAGGCTTTAAAGATATGACATCTTTGATACGGGCCGTAAGTAACGGGACGTTTTCGCACAAAGGTCATGAGATGAATGTTAGGAGGTTCGGGATAACGAACCAATGCATTCACATCCACCCTTCGACGATTAGAAAGAGTCTAGAACTCCTGGAAACACTACCAAAGAAGCCAGCGAGCTTCGAGGAGTGTTGCAACTATGATAAGAGGTGTACCGCAGTTGCGGGATTTACAACCAACACAACACGAAGGTCCACCCCCTCTACATAGAACAACCAGGAGTTGCCGACCGAAGGATTATGAGACTATTCAATAGAATGGCCTCTCCTCTATGAGAAGAGAGTCATCAGAATGAATTCTATCGGTTAGTTGTTGAGTTATCACAACTAGAAGTCAACGACTCCGGCATATCTGCATATGCAGTCTCGTATCAAGATTGATCCTCTTGGTAACGAAGAGAACTATTGGAGCCAACAGAGTTCGACTTGAGAACTCGGCTACAGGTCTATAGACTCTGAGGATCGGATAATTACTATTGGTGACAAGTATGTCTCCCGGGCAAGAAATAGTAATTACTGAAGATGGTGTGATGGTTCTCAGGGTCTTCCGGTGTTCGCACTATCATGGAGAACCCGACGTTGCGCACTAGATTTGAAGAGGTACATATTTTGTATGCTAGATAGATGTAGCCCGCGAACACTCAGACGCGGAATATAAATATCGAAGTGCCTCCCAAGCTTTAGACATTATCAAGCAACGGAGAAGAGACCTTAACAATATAATATTGTTCTTACGATTCTATCCTACTTTCTTGTACTCTTAGTAGTCATAAACGAAACGAGTTTCTTCCGAGCCTTCCTAGACAAATCTCCGTCTATACGAAAGAATCCCGATTGGCCTAGACAACCGTAAGTCTATACCGGTTGTCTCCGCCTAACAGTATATTGTTAGATCTCCTTGTTACCAAGGCTCTCTACCAACGAGTGAACCACGGTTCACATCACCTCCTCACCGCACGATACGGCGAGACACCAAGTGTCTCGCCCTCTATCCATAAAACCATTGCCTCCAACACTCCGGCTTGGTTAGCTCGAATACGAGCACAAAGAGAAAAAGAGATGTCGCAGCCTCCAAAGCAAATCGGTCCAGGGGAACCGATGGATACTTCAGGGGACAATAGTCCCAGTGCCTTCAGTAATCCCACCTCTCTCGATCCAGCTCTTCGAAATCCACGAAGAGGTGGAAGGACCCCTAGCATTGCGCCGACATCGAGAGCAACATCTCCTCATTCCAGATCTACTACACCACGTCCGAATACCCACGCCGTCGATCTCGCAAGACTCGCGGCCCGGTTAGGAATAGTTATTGGGCAGATCCGTCAAGACATTTCCACCAGTATCGACACCTCCAATATTGCATTTGAAACCCTCTCTGCAGATTCTCAGGAGAATGCAAAAGGGTTAATCAAAGTCCAAAAGCAATTATTGGAAGGACAAGATTTGCATGACAGCGAGATGACACTCGTATTGCAACAGTGTGTCCTGGTGGAAGCCAACGTTCGGGACCTCCAGACCCAGTTGGCGAAGGAGATTGCTGCTAAGTTAGCGCAGCAAGATGCTCGACATGAGCATCACGAGGGAGTAACCTCTCAATTGCAACGAGAAGCCCTAGAAAGAGACCTCACCCTGGAACGGGAGTTCCAGGCATTCAAGGATAACCAATTCCAACAAAACATGACTCTTCGAGCCATGATATCTAACCTCGCCGAAAGACAAGAACGCGAGGCTCAGAGCTACAGTGACTTTACCCGAACGATACAACGAGATCAAACCCGTATCATGGATACTCTCGGACTACTGACAGAGCGGGTAACAGAAATCACACAAAATCGACCTACTGGTGGACAAGTAGCGTTGGAATCGGTCCCTGAAAGTTGGGCAGAAGCAAGAGAGGAGACTCAACCTCCAGAGGGGCCTTCCCGAGATAAGGGAAAGCAAAGAGAAGGAGAACCTCCCATCCCTGCGGCACCAGGGGGTGACCCAGATGATGATGGGAGTGATGATGATGAAGGAGGAAACGGAGGAAGACGTGGTGGAGGCCCATCCAGATTTAGTCGCGGATTGACACCCGAACAGCGTGGAACAGCCGATGTATTGGCAGAAGCCTTTGCATTATCGACTAAACGACCGGCTGATGCACCCCCATTTTTCGAAGCAAAACCGACTCAATGTGTCCGCTATTGGTTATTACAATGTGTGGACTACTTCGAAAGAAATCCTAGAACTTGGAATAGTGACCGAGAAAGGGTCATTTTTGCACTAGGAAGAACTAAAGGGGAGTTAGTCAACCCGGTAGCAATGTGGTACCGTAGGGCTATGGATGGACTCCATGGAGTGGAGCAAGATGCCGGCCTGGCAACCTGGACACGCTTCGACCACGAGTTCACAGAACGGTTCGCATCAATCGAGGAAGGACGAAAGGCGGTCCGTGATATGGAGAAAGTTGAATATAAAGATAATATTCAAAACTACGTCCAAATCATGACCAACCTTAATACGAAGGCCAAAATAACTGGCCCCGCACGGCGTCTGGCGATGGAAAAGAAGTTACCAGCCAGCATACGTTTACGCCTGTCCCTAAAGACCTTCGATACCGATGCAGAATGGGAAGCAGCACTCAGGAAGGCAGGCCGAGAAGAGGAGGAACTAAAGGAACGGGACCATCTGTTACGGGATAGACCAAAACCCGTGAAAACTTCTTCCGACGATAGAAAACCTGACAAACCCAGGTTTAAGAAGGAGAAGCCCCAAATCAAAGGTGGTGGTCCCTCCAAAAAGCGAAGAAGGGAACCGGAACCCGATAAACCGGCGAAAAGACCCGGCGGAGTCAATAAACAAACGCATACCAACTTCAAAAAAGCCCATGAAGGAATTCCCCAGTCCGTCATTGACGAACGAAATAAAGACGGCATATGCACTCGTTGTGGAAAGAAAAACCACGACTACAAAACATGCTGGGGACAAATTAAGGTGTCTACTACAAGGGCAGAGCGACCTACTCTCCCTATTAGACATAGGGCTAGGACGGTAGCTACGGTACACCGTCCCCGCAACATTTCCGCCGCCCAAACACCTAGAGGAAACAAACTTTGGGAGCTAGGCGAAGATGAGGAAATGACTTAGGTCACCTCATATGGCACCAACGGCGACGGCGTTTGGGTAGTCGGGGTTCGTTAGGAAACGAGACCGGAATCGAAATTGGGAACCCCCCGGGGCTGGGGTGAAGTTAGTGAACGGAACCAAGCACCAGCGGTATTTTCGTCTGGGTAGTCCGCCAGGGTCAGCGGGAACCAAAATAACACCTTGACCAGGCATCCCATCCATACCAGCAAGCAGGCATATTAAGTAGGCTTGTGGGTTAGAGACCTCTAGCCAGGAGGGTTATCGAATTCATGACGATGAAATCAGCCCGAAAGGCTACGCAGGCCCACACTCTCGAACCTATCAGACCTGGAGCTGAGTTATGTTGGAAAGAGGGGATGGTCCAAGCGCCCGGACAAGAGCAGCGAATAAGCTAGTTAGTCTCTCAAGTACGCTATTTATTCCGCAGGCCTTACCCACAAGCGTTTCCACTCCCAGTTAGTTCTTAGGGTTGGTGAAGGATGGTACGGACGACCATACCACGTGACGGGATCTTAACCCCTGAAACATGGTGGAGTTGCAGGACACGTATCCGGGAAGTTGTACCAGCTGGACAGCGCCGGGGGTACCTCTATGTTGCACACACAAGTGTTTCCGGTGGGAAGATCAAACCAATCCTTAAGGGAAAGGAATTGGAGAGGAACAATAGATTTCGCAAGAAATCAACCTCGTTCCCACCAAGGCCCTAAAGCATGAGAGAAAGGAGAGGCATCCAGCCTGAGAACTGGTCGTGCACTATCTAAGTGTATCGGTGAAACGCCGAGTAGGGATATGGAATTTTCTTTATTAATAGGAAACCTGTTTGTCTGAGGAGACCTGTATGGTCGAAACTGCGCGGGCGCGGTAACAAACATCCTAGTTGTTATCAAACCTCAGACATGTCGAAACGAAAAGACGACGGTTCGACCCCTCATCCAAAAAGACGCGCGTTTGACGCGCCAAAACCCACACGATATGGCTGTCCCGAGGGATATGCTCATATCCATGTTATGAATCCAAACAGACAAAGGATAAAAATCCGTGTTCTGTTAGACTCAGGATCCAACGTGTTCCTGATTAACAAAGACCTCGTTAAGGAATTAAAAATTCCGTTCACAGAGAGACCGAATCCGGTCACAATTCAAGGCTTCGATGGAGTACCGTCTCCGTCAGGAGGAAAATTTTATACGCGTCCACTATGGCTTGAAATTGGACGCAATAAACACTTATCCGAAGTTGCGTGCGAAATCGCAGCAGCAGGAGACTATGGAATGATTATCCCATTTGGGTGGTGGCATTCTGAACACCCCCTGTCGAACATTGGGGATCCCGATAACTGGGAATTTAAAGACCCCAAATGTAAAACCACTTGTGTGGAAGAAGAAGACGAAGGAATCGCAGATATGTTCGAATACGACGAATCGGTAGCATGGGATGAGAATGCGATTCAAATTGGAAGAATCGGAACTATCGAAGATCCGAATCAAGTTAGCTTCGACTCACTCCCCAAACACTACTGGGGATTCAAGAAGCTCTTCCTACCGCAAACTTCGGCGAGGCTACCACCAAGGAGAACATTTGATCACGAAATCAAGTTAGTTGACGGAGCGAAACCATCTTGGGGACCCATCTATCCACTATCCGAGAAACAACTAAAACTCTTACGCGATTACCTCAAAGAGATGATCCGACAAGGAAAAATCAAGCGAAGTCAGTCGCCATTCGGTGCACCAATCCTTTTTACACCGAAGGCTGATGGCCGACTACGTTTGGTAGTGGATTACCGGAACTTAAATAAGATCACCATCTTAAACAAGTACCCGTTACCACTAATGACGGAACTACGCGATCGAGTGGCAGGAGCAACCATCTTTTCAAAGATCGATTTAAAAGATGGTTATAACCTGATTCGGATAAAAGAAGGGGACGAATGGAAAACCGCCTTCCGAACAAGATACGGGCACTACGAGTACAACGTAATGCCTTTTGGACTAGCTAATGCTCCGGCAACTTTCCAAGACATGATGAACGAAGTCCTCCGAGAACATCTTGACCAAGGTGTGGTCTGCTACCTCGACGATATTCTCATCTATTCGAAAACCGAGAACGAACATATCGAGTTGGTAAAAAAGGTTCTGCAAAAACTAGCAGATTTCCAACTCGCGATTTCAATTAAGAAATCTTTCTTTCATGTAAAAGAGGTGGAATTTTTGGGCTATATAGTAGCCGTCGATGGGGTGTCTATGAGCACCCGAAAGGTGGACTCCGTTTTGAATTGGAAACCACCGAAGTCGGTCAAGGAAGTTCAGATATTCCAAGGATTTGCGAATTTTTACCGACGCTTTATAGAAAACTTCTCAAAAATCTGTGCTCCAATCACGGAAACATTGAAGGGCGATCCGAAAAAGTTCCGGTGGGGCCCGGAACAAGAGGCAGCTTTTCAAGAACTTAAGAGAAGATTTACTTCTGCCCCTATTCTACACCATTTCTTTCCCGAAAGAGAAACGGTCGTGGAAACAGACGCTAGCGACTTCGCTTTAGGATGCGTCTTATCGCAGTTTGTGGAGAAACGACTCCATCCAGTGGCGTTTCATTCCCGCAAACTAAACTCCGCGGAGCGGAATTACGAGATCCACGATAAAGAACTATTGGCGATCCTAGAAGCATTCAAAGAATGGCGCCAATACTTGGTTGGCACCGAAAAGCCGGTTACTGTCTACACCGATCACCAAAACCTCCAATATTTCCTCACCTCAAAGGTCTGGAGCGGTCGCCAGATCCGCTGGGCACAAAAGCTCGCAGACTACAATTTCAAAATTGTCTACCGCCCAGGCACCAGAGGTGGAAAACCGGATGCACTCAGTCGACGGCCGGAGTACCGTCCTGAGGAGGGAGCTGCACATCGCGAACAAGCGATCTTGAAGCCTGAACATTTCCAAATCAGTTCGGTTACGAGAACTAAGATGGGGGAAATTCGAATCTGCTTACTTGCAGGAAACCCTGAAGGCGATATATGTGCAGATGACATCCAAGAGGAACCCAAATGGAATGATCCCAATTCCGTTATTCGGGTCAAAAGGTTAGACACAAGAGCAAGGCTTCCAACCAAGGGCTCAAGAATGGCAGCAGGCCATGATCTCTACGCTCTGCAAGAAGATATAGTCCCAGCAAGGGGACAGCTAGTAGTCGGAACCGGAATAGCAGTGGGACTACCGGTTGGAACATACGGAAGAATTGCTCCCAGAAGCGGGTTAGCCGTTAAAAGCGGGATTTCAACAGGTGCCGGAGTAATTGATGCGGATTACACCGGAGAACTCAAAGTTCTACTATTCAACCACAGAGACGCGGACTGTCACATCAAAGAAGGGGACCGTATTGCCCAACTAGTGATAGAAAAGATTAATACCGCTGATATGATGGAAATAGATAACCTGGACGAAACAGAAAGAGGAACGGCGGGATTCGGTAGCACAGATATCGCTACAAGGGCTATGACTATCCAAGAGATTGAACCAGTAGTCAGCCAGCTCTATGCGTCAAAGGATCAGAATAAACACTGGTATGACGTATCCGAAATACCCGAACGAACCCTCATGACTAGTACTATACTAGCCCGCAAAGAATTGAAGAAATTCAATCCCGAATTTCTGGAGCAGATTCTGAAGGCCATTCCAGGCGATAAGGAATGGCTCAAGCGAAGAAAAGAGTTGGAAAATCTCCGAGACAATGACAAACCTTTTCCAAAGGATTGGACCCTAACCGATGACTTGCTGTACTATAAGCAAAGACTATTCGTACCAAACAACCAAAGCCTTTACACCACAATAGCCGAAGGGTGTCACGACGCAAAAATTGCAGGACACTTCGGACAAGAAAAAACTCTCGAGATCATTATGCGAGATTTTTATTGGAAGGGCTTGGCAAATTGGGTAAACGATTATGTACGGTCATGTGACGATTGTCAACACAATAAGTCACCACGACACGCAAAATATGGGCTACTCCAACCACTATCAATACCATATGCAGCTTGGGCATCCATTTCCGTGGACTTTATAACACAGTTACCGCAAAGTCAAGGATGTACCCAAATAATGGTAGTGGTTGATCGGTTCACTAAGATGGCCCATTTCATCGGACTAGAGGGAACAGCGACTGCGAAAGATGTCGCTACCGCCTTCACGAAGGAGATATGGAAGCTACACGGCTTACCATCAGAGATTGTCTCAGATATGGACTCGAAGTTTGCAGGAGAATTTTGGGAATCATTGTGTAAAGCATTAGATATAAAAAGGAGGATGTCAACTGCATACCATCCACAAACGGACGGACAAACTGAAAGAACCAACCAAGTGCTGGAAGGTTACTTACGAAGTTTTGTCAATTACGATCAGGATGATTGGTATCAGCTCCTACCCCTAGCCGAACATGCCTACAACAACTCGGCAACCAATGCACACGGAATGACCCCATTCTATGCAAACTATGGATTCCATCCGCAAACGGAATGGATGAAGGAGCGCGAAGCGCATAATCCAGGAGCAACCCTTTACGCAAACTGGATAAAAACGATTCATGAGCAAGCACGGCAATCACTCGAACAGACACGAGAAGCCATGGCCAAGTATTATGATAGAAAGGCCAAGCAACAACCAGACTTCAAACCCGGCGATAAAGTAATGTTAAACGCAAAGAATATTCGCACCCGCCGGAAGTCCAAAAAGTTAAGCCCAAAACTTTATGGACCCTTCGTGATTCTGGAAAAACGAGGAAGCCGGGCATTCAAACTCAACATATCGGATCGTTGGAATATACACCCAGTATTCCATGTTTCTCTGTTAGAACCGTACAGAGAGTCGGTACGAGCAGACCGACAACAACCTCCCAGGGAACCCGAAGATATCGAAGGCGACCTACAATGGGAGATAGAAAAGATTGTAAGAAGCGAAATACGCTCTTACAGGAAAAGAGTCCGTGGCCGCTATCAACAGATGCGCGAGCTATGGTACTTCGTTAAATGGCAGGGCTGTTCCGAAGATGAGAACACTTGGGAACCTGCGACGGGGATGGACAATGCGAGAGAATTGGTGGATGAATTTCATCGCGATAACCCGGAAATGCCACGACGGGCAGAGGAAGGACGATGAAGATAAGGTTTTCTTGCCGTGGCCAAGCAAACGCGGAAAGTTTTTTACCCTGCTTTCATCGGGTCCTTAAATGATTAATGTTTAAGTTTTATTATTTAATATTTAAAATTTTAATGTTTAATTTTTATATTTGTACCAAAGGGGCATTCGAGGCGAAGCCCAAGAGGAGGGAGCTCATGTTAGGAGTACCCGATTCCGATAGCCTAGGAGTACCTTAGGTAGGGTAACCTTACCCGAATTCGAGAATCTTAGTCTCCAACACCCCCCTCCGGCCCCCTTACGGGGCCCGCGCGTCATCATACACATCAACCTTTGTTGCGTCCTGTGACTATATGGTCACAGAATTAAAGGTGTCAGAATAACACCGTATACGTCGCTGCCGTCCGTCCGACCGAAAGCTGTTCGCAGGATATATAAGAGGGGACCTCTGGCAAGACCTGAGAAGTGGAACGAAGTCAATCCGTCAACTACTCAGGGAGTTACAAGGCTTCAAAGATATGACATCTTTGATACGGGCCGTAAGTAACGGGACGTTTTCGCACAAAGGTCATGAGATGAATGTTAGGAGGTTCGGGATAACGAACCAATGCATTCACATCCACCCTTCGACGATTAGAAAGAGTCTAGAGCTCCTGGAAACACTACCAAAGAAGCCAGCGAGCTTCGAGGAGTGTTGCAACTATGATAAGAGGTGTACCGCAGTTGCGGGATTTACAACCAACACAACACGAAGGTCCACCCCCTCTACATAGAACAACCAGGAGTTGCCGACCGAGGGATTATGAGACTATTCAATAGAATGGCCTCTCCTCTATGAGAAGAGAGTCATCAGAATGAATTCTATCGGTTAGTTGTTGAGTTATCACAACTAGAAGTCAACGACTCCGGCATATCTGCATATGCAGTCTCGTATCAAGATTGATCCTCTTGGTAACGAAGAGAACTATTGGAGCCAACAGAGTTCGACTTGAGAACTCGGCTACAGGTCTATAGACTCTGAGGATCGGATAATTACTATTGGTGACAAGTATGTCTCCCGGGCAAGAAATAGTAATTACTGAAGATGGTGTGATGGTTCTCAGGGTCTCCCGGTGTTCGCACTATCATGGAGAACCCGACGTTGCGCATTAGATTTGAAGAGGTACATATTTTGTATGCTAGATAGATGTAGCCCGCGAACACTCAGACGCGGAATATAAATATCGAAGTGCCTCCCAAGCTTTAGACATTATCAAGCAACGGAGAAGAGACCTTAACAATATAATATTGTTCTTACGATTCTATCCTACTTTCTTGTACTCTTAGTAGTCATAAACGAAACGAGTTACTTCCGAGCCTTCCTAGACAAATCTCCGTCTATACGAAAGAATCCCGATTGGCCTAGACAACCGTAAGTCTATACCGGTTGTCTCCGCCTAACA
>VBSK01000095.1:0-94470 GCA_006112555.1 Tuber indicum | reverse complement strand
GGGTGTGAGAATTCAGGGTCAAACATGTCGCACTTGTCAAAGACCATGAGACGTTAGCGTACAATCTTGGATAGATACTAGTTATAGGAGGATTAGATGTAGTCCGCGAACACTCAGACGCGGGATATAAATATCGAAGTGCCTCAAGGCTTTTAGACATCAACAAGCAACGGAGAAGAGACCTTAACAATATAACATTGTTTTACCTACGAATCTTTATAAAATTATTTCCCTTATCGATTAAGCGAGTTCTTAGTAGTCATAAACGAAAAGAACAATTCCGAGCCTCCTAGACAAATCTCCGTCTATTACGAAATTCAGGCCTAAGTCTTCTCGACAATTAATCAGAGTCGGCTTCCGCCTAACACTATATTGTTAGCTCTCCTTGTTACCAAGCTCACTAAATAAGTCGGTCACCACTCTACGTTAAGCAAGCGCATGAGTTCGAGTCACGCAGACGACGAGTCCGTTGAAGGCACGGTATACTACCCTGCGATTGATGATACGGTACACTACCCTGCGATTGATGATACGGTCGGTTTAGACACCCTTGAGGAACTCTCCCGAACCAATTCAATATTCGAACCACCAACAAGGTACACTACCCCACTATTAGGTCAGTGTTACCCGGTCTGTCGGAGCTCCGAGAAATACACCATTTCTGGAACAAGAAGCTCCCTCGTGGTATACCGACCCAACTCTAGTTCCTACGGAGGAACAATTTCAAAAGCTCTACGAAATCTGGTACGGGCCAGAATTCGTTTGGAAACCTTTCTCGACTGGGACACCAGTGAAGAAGGATCCTTTGATAGTTGCTTCACACCTACTATACCTTTGGCGTGGAGACTCGGGAACCACCCGAACTCTCATTAAGACAGGATCCTATTATAGGAAAGGATGACAGAACCACCGAAAGCGTGGTATCCTGAAGGTCCGGGATCGCCGGCACCATGGAGAGAACCCAAGAAAATAAAGGATAAAGATGCAATGGATACCGGGAGCGAAGGTGAAAATGCGCCGAGCCAACCTTCATCACTTCCCCCGGCATAAGGCGTCCACCAAGAGATGGGTCACGGGCATCAAGTGTTCCCAGCTCATCTCGATCATCTACTCCGAGACCAAGGGATCAGGCAGCCGACTTGGCAAGGCTAGCTGCAAGAGTAGGAGTAGTGTTACGCGATGTCCGGAGAGATATTACATCCTCTATCGACTCTGCAAATATAGCGTTTGCCCAGCTCACGGGAGCCCAACAGGAAACGCGCTCCGGTTGTTTGAAATTCAAAGACAAATTGCCGAAGGGAAGGACCTCCATAACCAAGACATAGGAGTCCTGTTAATGCAGTGTCAGGGAGTAGAGACGGAAGTAAAATCTCTACAAGAAAGGATAGTGAGGGAAATCGCGGAAAATCTGGCACAACAAGCTGCCAGACAAGAACATCACGAAGGGGTCACCTCGCAGTTACACACCAGACACGCTTGAACGGGACATTCTTCTACAACAAGCAGTAGAAGAAATCCGAAAGGAAATGAAGGACCGAGACCGGAAGGTAAATAGTGCCTTCAAAGAAAGAGACGCGCTTTTCCAAACCGAGGCAAAGAAGACCCGTGAGGCACTCTCGTCTCAACAGGGTGAGCTCAAAAAGATTGGCGAAGCGGTCCAAGAACTCCTCATTTCCTCCAGAAGGAAAGAGACTCCGAAAGACAAACCGGAGGCTAGCAAGCGTGTACGAATGGAATCGGTAGAGGATGACGAGGAATATTATTCCAGGCCCACTAGACAAGAAAAGGGTAAACAAGTGGCAAAACCTCAAGCCAGTGGGGAAGGAACCTCAGACGCAACTCCACCACCTGGACTAGGAGGAGGATACCCTAATGATGACGATGATGACGGCAGCGATTATGACGCTGAAGGAAAAGGAAGAAAAGGCGGTGGTCCAGAAAGACGCCGCAGGGGTCTGACCCCAGAACAATCAGACCTAGCAAATGTCCTAGCGGAAGCCTTCGTGGTAAACACAAAACGACCAGCGGAGGCGCCACCGCTCTTTGAAGGAGAAAAGCACCAAGATGTGCACATTTGGCTTCAACAATGTATTGATTACTTCGACCGAAATCCTCACATTTGGAGAGATGACCGGGAAAGGGTCATATACGCCCTCAACCGTACCAAGGGAAAGGTAGTAACACCATACACGATATGGTACCGAAGAAAAATGGACGGGCTACAGGGCGAAACCCAAAATCGGAATTTTCGAAGTTGGACCCGCTTCTCATACGAAATAGGAAAGGCTTTTGCGCCCCTACAAGAAGGACGACAGGCCCTGCGGGACATGAAGGAAGTAAAATACAAGGGCAACATTCAAACCTACCTCCGAATCATGCACAACCTGAATAACAAAGCCAATATGACAGGTGAATCATGGAGGGAGACAGTCGAAAGAAACTTGCCCGAAGACATCCTCACCCGCATCTCTCTTCCAGAAGTTCGACACCGATGAGGAATGGGAAGAGTGTAATAATAGAAGCTGGCCGGGCAGAAGAAGACCTTCAATACCGAAAAAAGTTACTAAAAGAAGGCAGTTCCCGACACACCTCCTCTAAGGATACAAAGATAAATCCTCAAGAGATGAAAGCCTGATAAGCCACGAAGAGAAAAGGCTTATATAAAAGGAGGTGGGGGACCCTCACGAAAAAGGAAACGTGAGGATCACAAGTCGGAACGGCCGACTAAGAAATTAGGAGGAAGTGCTCCGATCACGCATTCAAATTGGTCTGAAGCACACCAAGGAATCTCGCAAAGCGTTATAGATGCGAGAAAAAAGGACAACAATTGCCACGAGATGTGGAAAAAAGAACCACACATATAAGACGTGTTATGGGAACATTCAAGTATCAGCGGCTGCAGTTAGCCGAAGGCCGCTAAGAATGGGCCCAAGTCGAGCAAGGTCTATCAAACCACCTAGGCCTCCTCGAAGACCCGCACAAGCTGGACAGGTCCGGACCACCAGCCGGCTGTGGGAATTAGGCGAAGACGAAGAAATCACATAGGTCTTCACAAAGGTACCGACAACGACGGTGTTCGGGTAGTCTAGCAGACACATAGTCGCTAGGAATCGAAATCGACAGCAAAAGAGGGATGCCGAAGCGAGGAAAGCAACCGTGCGGGACGGCCTGAGTGGGAGTACACGCGTCCCTCTTGCTGAGCCAAGAGGATTAACAAAGAGCAATGGTGACATTGGCGGCGCCTCTATGCTTCCCAAGGTAATAACGTATGTTTCGCCCCAATGATCCGGACACATGTTTGTCAGGGTAGTCAGGCACGTGACCTGGAATCTGAAAGGTCTCCGATAAGGACCAAAGCCTAGACAGGAAACAGACAGCACCAAGGGTACCGACGGGAGCGACAGTAGGGCTAAGATGAAGAACATAGAGAGATGAACGAGGCGTATCTTCGACCGGTAGGTACAAGAGCTCTAGACCTCACCTCTATTTACTACTTCTTAGGTGCCGCGCTGGTACCGGACGGGCACCCGATAAAATGAGGACACTGTCTACGGTAAAGCGAGGGTGGATAATAAGCCCGGGAAGGTTATCAAAGGGACAGCCGACCAGCCCTACGCACCCGGCTCTTGTCCCCATGATATCTGGACGATGGCAGAGACCCCCAAGTTTGGTTCCACAGGTAGAAAAAGTGGAAGGTTTGGGAACTCCTCGGCAGGAGGTAAAGACCGCTAGTAGTGGGCTGCCCGATATACCAAGAAAAATTCAGTTTGTCTGAGGAGACCTTAATGGTCGAAACCGTGCGGGCATGGTAACAAACATCTTGTTACACAATGCCAAAACGAAAGCCAGAAGAAGATCGCGGACAGCCGCGAAGACGCAAGCTTTACGCGTCTCTACCCAAAAGATATTCCTGCCCTGAGGGAGACGCCTACCTCTTTTTAAACCATAGGCGACAAAAAATTAAAGTCCTATTAGACTCAGGCTCTAATGTGTTCGTCATCAATCAAAGATTGGTACAGGAACACCGATTACCGTTCACACAACGGTCGGATGCGGTCAAGATTTATGGGTTTGATGGGACCGCAGCAGTCTCCGGAGGGAAGTTCTACACCCATCCCTTATGGTTGGAGATAGGAAGAAATAAACATCTGTCTGAGATAACCTGCGAAATAGCAGAACTTGGATCGTACGGGATGATCATACCATTCGGCTGGTGGCATGAGGAACATCCTATATCCCACATCGAAGACCCAAAAAGATGGTCGTTCGATGCAAAATGTTGCGAGAAATGTGTGGAGGAAGACGAGGGAATAGCCGACATGTTCGAATACGATGAGTCGGTAGTCTTTGACGAAAACGCTGCCTATATTGGAAGAATTGGCGCTAGTGAAAGCCCCGACGATATAGTCTTGGGATCGCTACCTCAAGAATATTGGCGACACAAGGACCTGTTTTTGCCTCAGACAGCGGAAAAATTGGCGCCTAGGAGGACGTTCGATCATGAAATCGAACTAAAGGACGACGCGAAAGCGCCCTGGGGCCCAATATACCCCTTATCAGAAAAACAGCTTGCCGCATTAAGGGAATACCTTAAAATGATGATGGATCAAGGAAAAATCACAAGAAGCAAATCCCCAGCGGGCGTACCAGTGCTGTTCGTTCCAAAACCTGACGGTAAACTTCGGTTAGTTGTAGACTACCGAAATCTCAACCGTATTACAGTCTTGAACAAGCACCCGCTACCATTGATGTCCGAACTGAGAGATCGGGTAGCTGGGGCTAAGATTTTCACGAAGCTTGACCTGAAAGACGGCTATCATCTGATAAGAATTAAAGAAGGAGACGAGTGGAAGACAGCTTTTCGAACTCGATACGGCCATTACGAATACAAGGTAATGCCTTTCGGGCTCGTTAATGCTCCGGCAACTTTCCAAGACATGATGAACCAAGTCCTACATGAATTTTTGGACTACGGAGTGGTCTGCTATTTGGATGACATTTTGATATATTCAAAGGATGAGAAAAGCCATGTTGAGCTAGTCGATCAAGTCTTGCAAAGACTCGCAGACTACCAACTAGCTGTATCCTTGAAAAAGTCAGTTTTTCATGTCCAAGAAGTAGAATTCCTGGGTTATATGGTATCTGTCGAAGGAGTAGCTATGAGCACGAGGAAAGTCGATTCCGTATTGAGTTGGAAATCGCCGGCGTCGGTAAAGGAAGTCCAGATATTTATTGGATTTGCCAATTTTTACCGACGATTTATACGAAGTTTCTCCGGAGTGTGTAAACCGATAACGGAGACACTAAAAGGAAATCCAAAGGATTTCCATTGGGGCGCTGAACAGGAATCAGCGTTCAAAGAGTTAAAGCATCGCTTTACGACTGCACCCATTCTACAACATTTCTATCCAGACCGGGAAACGGTGGTAGAAACGGATGCAAGCGACTTTGCCTTAGGCTGTGTCTTGTCACAGTTCTTGGAAAAAGGCTACATCCAGTTGCCTTCCACTCACGAAAGTTGAACTCGGCAGAAAGAAACTACGAGATTCATGACAAGGAACTGCTTGCAATCCTAGAAGCATTCAAAGAATGGAGACAGTACTTAGTAGGCACGGAGAAACCTGTGACGGTCTACACCGATCATCAAAACCTACGATACTTCCTTACTTCCAAGGTTTGGAGCGGACGTCAAATCCGATGGGCTCAGAAACTGGCGGAATATAATTTTAAGATTGTTTACCAACCAGGAACCAAGGGCGGAAAGCCTGATGCGCTAAGTAGACGGCCGGAGTACCGTCCTGAGGAGGGAGCTACGCATCGCGAACAAACCGTTTTGAAACCAGAACACTTCCAAGTAATGCTGTTAGCACTACAGGAGGAGAAGGAAGAAGGATTAGGGAAAGAAGTACTGGGCTGGAGCGATGAGAAAGACCTGGCGTTGAAGCCAGATACGAATACCTCAGACAAATACATCCGAGTAAGACGATTGAACCACAAGGCAAGGTTACCCACTAAAGGTTCAAGAATGGCAGCCGGACATGACCTCTATGCCATAAGCGACGCCATTATCCCTAGACGAGGACAAGTGCTACTCGATACTGGAATAGCAATAAGCCTACCAGCAGGGACATATGGACGAGTAGCGGCCCGTAGTGGGTTAGCAGTACGTTCCGGAATTTCGGTCGGCGCAGGAACAATAGACGCCGACTATACGGGAGAGCTCAAAGTCTTGCTATATAATCACAAGGATGTTGATTGCCAAATCCGAGAAGGAGACAGAATGGCTCAACTCATAGTGGAAAAAATCGACACATCTGATTTAATGGAGGTAGATAAGCTAGACGAGACTGGAAGAGGAGCCCAAGGTTTCGGAAGTACCGACATCGCTACAAGAAGTCTAATAATAAAGGAACAAGAACCCATCATATGTCAGCTGGAAGCGTCGGCAGCCGAAAATTTGTCCTGGTACGACATTAAAGAAGTACCAGAGAAAGTACTAATATCAACGGCCATGCTAAAGCAAAAGACAATGAAGAAGTTTAACCCCGAGTTCCTTGAACAACTTCTTGAGGCGACGCTATCGGATGGAGACTGGCTGAGACGACGCGAGGACTTGTCAAAGCTCCGAAATGAAGGAAAAGAATTCCCTAAGAACTGGACACTGATCGACGACCTTCTATACTATAAGAATCGTCTATTCGTCCCAGACAACCAAGCATTGTACACCAAGATAGCCGAAGGATGCCATGACGCAAAGATAGCCGGACACTTCGGACAAGAAAAAACCCTAGAAATCATCATGAGAGATTTTTATTGGAAAGGGCTAGCCGAATGGATCAACGACTACGTGCGGTCCTGTGATGAATGTCAACACAACAAGTCGCCCCGACATGCGAAATACGGACTGTTGCAACCATTGCAGACGCCGTTCACGGCATGGTCATCGATATCAGTAGACTTCATCACCCAACTACCAGAATCACAAGGTTGTACACAAATCATGGTAGTTGTTGACCGGTTTACAAAAATGGCACACTTTCTTGGACTACAGACTACGGCTACGGCAAAGGATGTCGCAAACACGTTCTTAAAGGAGGTTTGGAAGCTACACGGCTTGCCAACGGAGATCATTTCGGATATGGACTCTAAGTTCGCTGGCGAGTTTTGGGAATCATTGTGTAAGGCGTTGGATATAAAGCGACGAATGTCGACGGCATATCATCCACAGACGGATGGACAGACAGAGAGAACCAACCAAGTGCTGGAAGGATACCTCCGAAGTTTTATTAACTATGACCAAGATGATTGGTATCAGTTACTGCCGCTAGCAGAACATGCATATAACAACTCTGCAACCAACGCTCACGGAATGTCCCCCTTTTACGCGAACTATGGTTTTCACCCACAAACTGAGTGGATGAAGGAACGTGAAGCTCAAAACCCCGGCGCTACCCTATACGCGAACTGGATCAAGACAATACATGAACAGGCGAAAAGCTCGCTTGAAAAGACACGGGAAGGAATGGCGAAATACTACGATCGGAAAGCCAAAAAGCAACCTGAGTTTAAAATTGGCGACAAAGTTATGCTAAACGCGAAAAACATACGCACTAGACGGAAGTCGAAAAAGCTAGCACCCAAACTCTATGGGCCGTTCCAAATACTGGAAAAAAGAGGCGACCGAGCGTTTAAACTAAACATTTCCGACCGATGGAATATTCACCCGGTCTTCCACGTATCCTTACTAGAACCATATCGAGAATCGGTTCATCCAGAACGCAGACAACCTCCCAGAGAACCAGAGGAGGTCGAAGGGGACCTGCAATGGGAAATAGAGAAGATTGTCCGCAGCGAAATACGGACATATAGGAAAAGGATCAGCAATCGTTACCGACAGGTACGAGAGCTATGGTATTTTGTCAAATGGCAAGGTTGTGCGGAAGATGAAAATACTTGGGAACCCGCTACGGGCATGGAAAATGCTGAGGAAGTAGTCGGAGAGTTTCATCCAGACAACCCGGAGATGCCAGGGCAGGCAGAAGTAAGACGATGAGGAAAGGTTTTCCTACGGTGGACAAGCAAACGCCGGAAGGTTTTTTACCCTAACCACATCGGGTCTTAAAAGGAAATTTTGTTAAAATAAATATAATTAAGAAGGTGCTCGAGGCGAGACCTTGTAGGAGGGAGCTCATGTTAGGCATATAGAAAATGCACAGACCTCTCGGTAGGGTAACTGCGCACAGACCCTCATTTATCGCGAGCCTAACACCCCCCTCCGGCCCCGTTCTGGGGCCCGCACGTCCTTAGCGAGATTTCGAAGAGTTGCGTCCCATGACTATAATGTCACTTCAATGAAGCCCACTTCATAACACCATATACGTCGCTGCCGTCCGTCCCACCGGAAGCTGTTCGCAGGATATATAAGAGGGCACCTCTGGGTACCTCTGAGAAGTGGAACGGAGGAAATCCGTCGGAGGCGCATTGAGTTACTAGGCTTCAAAGTTAGGCATCCTAACTACGGGCCGAAAGTAACGGGACGTTTTCGGTTCGAAAATCCGCAACTACTCCTACAGAGCCCCGGAGGCCATAGGAGATAGATATGACACCAATACCTATCTGAAGGCCGCTGTATGTTGGTTGGTCCTGGAGACAGGATCCCTCGAGAGGTGATTCTCTTTGAGGCGAGGCGGACCGAGGGGAAGCTGCTCAGACTCAGAAGACCTAATAGGCGGTAGACTATGAGTGTTGGCACACCGTCTATGCAGCCTGCATTATGCATAGGTACCCGACGCATACGCTGGCCACTATGTGAAATCGGAAGAGACTACTGGGACGATAGTCAAGACGACTGAAGTCTCAGACAGGAGTCTACTCGTCTCTATAAATCGAAGACCGGTCATTCGAGGATAATCACGCATCCTACGATTAGACGGAAAAGAGTTTATGAGAACGAAGATGGTGTGTGAGAATTCAGGGTCAAACAGTGTTCGCACTTGTCAAAGACCATGAGACGTTAGCGTACAATCTTGGATAGATACTTAGTTATAGGAGGATTAGATGTAGTCCGCGAACACTCAGACGCGGGATATAAATATCGAAGTGCCTCCCAAGCTTTTAGACATCAACAAGCAACGGAGAAGAGACCTTAACAATATAACATTGTTTTACCTACGAATCTTTATAAAATTATTTCCCTTATCGATTAAGCGAGTTCTTAGTAGTCATAAACGAAAAGAACAATTCCGAGCCTTCCTAGACAAATCTCCGTCTATTACGAAAGATTCAGGCCTAAGTCTTCTCGACAATTACTCAGAGTCGGCTTCCGCCTAACACATGCTAACGTTTCCAATTCCCAAAGAAAACCCTCCAACTAAGTCCTTGTACTCACTTCCGTCACTTTCATTCCCATTATCTTGATCCTCCCATTCCATGCCCTCACCATCAGATGTAATAGCATGAATTATTACATCTGAAGTAACCTTAACTTCCTTTTTTTTCTTAGGGGGAAGACGGACTTCACCCTTCACCTCAGCTGCCATTCCCAAAGCCTTAGCCAGCTTTCTAGCCTTTCCCGCCTATTTTTTGTCTGCCAAGCCTTTCCCTCTGTTTCCGAAGCTCAAGAATTGTTTCCGCTATAACAACAGTGGCCTCAGTGAGCTTCCGGCGATCATTAGTTTTGATTTTTTTTTCCCTCCAACTAGTTCTCAATATTGGCGATGCGCTTCTTCCTCCAATACCTTATCAGCATAGGTCTCCTGAAAACCTTCATTAAGGTCTGAGAGGATGTGTTTGAGTTTCTGTGAGGCAGGAGTATTTCGAGTAATGAGGGCTATAGCTGTTCAGTTTCGTCTACTAACAGCTTGCGGAGTTCGTGCAGGAGTGGGGGTGTGAGGGTGGAAATTCTGGGTGCCAGGTTTGGGGCAGGTAGTTGCGCCATCCCGTCCGAACCATGTCTCACTCCCAATGACACGGCGTCTATTGAGGGGTATTATCCCTACCACCTCCCAAGCCTTCATGATGTTCACCTTTGTGAAAGCTAGCTTGCGTGCTGGAAGAAGAACTCTGTACTAGTAGGTTAGTTTAAGTATCTTGTAGAATAGATTTTGTAGCAGTAAATATAAAGTAATAAAAAAAAAAAGAATATGTACGGAAGGAAGTCTCCTTTTGTGAAATGTCCCTGAATTCCCAATTGCATCCATTTGTTCAGCCTGGTGCTATAGTGTCTTTGCAAAGGGCCAAAGAGACCTACATCCAATGGTTGGAGAAGGTGTGTTGAGTGTGCAGGAAGGTAAAAAGGAACAATTTTGTTATCCAAACAAAATTGAAAAAACTCCCAGTTGAAGTGTGAAGTATGTCCATCCAAAACCAACAGTCTGTAACCCCCATCTACCCTATAGTTAATAGTTTAATTAGCAATATCGGAGATTAAAAATTCTTTAAATATACTTACTTCTTCTTTGTTTCAATATTAAACACCTCATACAGCCATTGGAGTCCCAATTTCTCATTACTCTAGCCTTTTTGGGATATCCCAAATACTGCCTTATCGCCCCGCTTCAATCCAGTATACCAGCCTGCATAGTGAGCTACTCCTTTATTAATAATAAAGGGAGATAGGACCTATCCATCCCCAGAGACTGTTTCAATAACAGTTAACCACTCACGTGAGCCATCCATAGTAAGGCATGGTGTTCGGTAATTTCATCTGCAAATAACCTTACACCGTAATGGAACGCCCATGAGGAACCCTTTCTCGTTCATATTGTAGTAGTTTTCTGCTTTGATATTATAAAACCTAATTAAAATTTGCAACTATGTACATATTAAGCTTAATATATATCAATTTAAGAAGTTGTATACAAACATTTTTGAAAAAGTCTTGAAGTACCCAAGGATTGCTTGCAAAGGCCCTTTGTCGATCCAGCCAATTACTGAGTCTTGATGCAAGCTCCTAGTGCTGATCCAAAAATCTTCCTAGCCAATGTTTTCCTAAGCAGCGCTCTTTCTCCCTAAGCTGCACGATGCCTTGGGCCACCCCCTCAAAATCGCGAAACTCAGTGGATGACCCCACTCATCCAGCCTTCCACACCACCGAACAATTGATTTCTCTTCATATTCGGTTAGAACTTGAAGCCCACGATGTCCTCCAACTTGGTCTTGGACGCCAACGAGGCACCCACGCAAGGTAGAGTACGCTACTACAAACCGCTCGGCGGAGGCTCAAATCAAAGGTTCATCGCTATGTTTATAGTGATTTATGGCATTTTGAATATTTCTTTCTCTCTCCCCTTTCTTTTGCTAACTTGTTCGAGGCATGTTGTCTACAGATTTGAATTATCTTCTCAAATGGTTGTGTAATGGGGGCTCCCTCTGGGAAGATGGATCCTGAGGTTGCGACCGCACTGAAGTATTTTTTCAGAAGTAAAGATAAAGATAATGAACAGTAGAGTTGAAAAAATAAAACGGTAAAACTAAAAATCGTTAAGCCACAGCTTTACCCAATTAAGTCCTAATCTCGAGAGGTCGTTGATTGCCAGAGTAGAGGAGAACTCGCATATACTTAAGTAGGTTTGGTATGCTGCCAGTTACTCCCCATCACTATTCTGTACTTGTAAGCACCCAACTCCCGTGGGCTGTCTAGCCAACCTGTACGGGTCGGACCAAAGATCTCCCGTAGCGAGCTAGACCACTCGGTGGTGTTCTAACATTTGCCCGATAGAAGTGTTTTAGCCACTACATCTCCAATGCAACTGCAGGAGTAAAAACTCTTCATATCGCGGTCATGCCAGTGGCGAGCTGTCATGTCCGTGCGGATACTATTGTTAGGCATATAAGACCTAGCATAGTGGTAAGGTTACGCATATGACCATAAAGGTCAAGTGACTCGATAAGATGGTTGCCGCAAAGCTATGTAGAGATTAAAATAATAATTTCTAATTTACATCTCCCTGACCGCAAACCATATATAAGACCACTCACTATAAGTGAATAATTGACCGAGGGATTTTCGATCAATTAGATACGAGACATCCGGAGCTATCAAACTACATTAAAAGTTACCAATGTCCGTTCAAGATTAGGTGTATGTCGGACGGCTCCAATAGGAGTCCCTCTTAGAGGCAGGAGGTCCGAGGGGAACCACACTTGAGTTGGAAGACTGGAGATGCTTGAGTCTTTTTATGATACTGATGTGTTGAGACTCATACATGCATATATTAACTATGCACCAGTTCCTGACAACGAACTTGGCTAGTTCTTGATCAGAAGGGACGATTGGAATGATAGTCATTCGGACTACATTTGCATGCTTAGTCCATTCAAGCCTAGAGATCGCAAAGAGATTATTGGGAGATAGTACGCTATCTTCTCAAGATAAATATCTCGTCTCGATTAAGGTTGAAGTAGTGTACGAACTTTCAGGGTCAAACGGTGTTCGCACTTAGTAGAAACTAAAGTCAAAAGCTCCTCGGTACAAGTTAGTATGGGGATACTAAGTACCGGTAAAAATGTATAAATAGGTTTAAGGTCTCCGGGTTAGTTAGAGGAATCAAGCAATGGAGAAGAGACCTTAACAATATAATAAGTTTACAACTACGAATCTTTATTCTTTTATTCTTTACTACTTTACGAGTCTTCCTAGACAATCTCCGATCAAAGATTCAGGCGCTAGTCCGACCGATAAGCCTGATCTCGGCTACCGCCTAACAACTATACCAACTATGGAACTCTCTACCCATATACGCTTAGTCTTCTGCAAGCATTCGCGGCTCCTGAACATCTATTCAGTTCTACTAATTTCCATATCATTCCGGAAGATAGCCACGTAGCTCTCCCAATAGACCACTCCGGAGGTTGACTACCAATAGGCGCTACCCACAGTCAACCCTCCTAGAAGTAGGTCTTATCGTGACCTTGAACTAGTGTCTCAGAGTCCTTAACGATTCTCCAATACTATTACTTTTTTGTGGCAATGGACTTCGGTTACCTCGCCTATAGGCCTCCGGTAATCTCACATACTACTCCTGACTTCAAAGCAGTATTACTCCGTCAGTTTTGGTCCGTTTTACACGAAACTACCTGGAGGCTATTTTCTAGGTTCTCCTCGTCCCCCTCATATATCCTGCGAACAGCTTCCGGTCGGACGGACTGCGTGAGCGCATACAGAGTTACGGCAACATCTCCACTTGGAGACTTTTGCTAGACTTACAGCAACTCTTCGGGCTGTAGCCCATGACGCTAGGGACTTATAATGGGGCCGGAGGGGGGTGTTAGCAGCCACACCTCCAAGTTACAGCTTGTTCGGAGCTCAACTGGTTGTGCGGGAGTGATCTGCACCACCTGAGAATTGAACACCCTATGTAGTTTCGGGTGATAAACAATCTAGTAACTTCCCCCGAAGTCCTGCGTAACAAGTTACTTTCAAGGTAGGGTAACTTGACTCCATAGCAGGGTAACCCCTGGTCCAAGGCAGGGTAACCCGAGTTCGAAGGTAGGGTAACTCTACCTGGACTCTCCGTCGGGTAATTCAGGGTAACTTCCAAATTGACTACTTGGGTTACCCTACAGAGTAGGGTAACCCCCAACCTTTACTAGTACCTATGTACCTTTGGTATGGTCTAGTGTGCCTGACTGAGGTACCTAACCACTGGTACCTCCACTCGGTAGACCTAAGTCTACCGCCAACCCTACCACGGTAGTCTCTTGATACTGGTATGGGTATAGGTTTGGCTACTTGTAATAGTACTCAGTGGAGTCACGTTACAGGTTGATTTACGAGATAGTTTGATGGGAGCGGGGTAGTTGCTTGGCAGTGAGTGGGAACCGGGTACTGATCTGATTCCCCATAATTTATGTTAGTTCTATTCCTTTAAATGTTGTACAATTAAAAATTTATTTTGCAAATTAGGATTATTGCTTCCTATTAATAGAAGTCAGAGTTACAAGTTGGATGTCGAAGAATTTACAAACTTGGAAATTGAGAATTGGAAAGAGGATTTCGTCTTATTAGGTAAAAGAGCTGAGATATAAGGGGAGAATGATGATAATATAGTAATAATTGAAACTGAAGACTAATACTAATACAATAATATTTATATATAGTAGCTCTTTAAGGATACTTTTACGAAAATTATAATGGATTCTGAGGAAAGTACAAAAGAAGAAAGAAATGAAAGTTCAATCTCAAAAGACTTTAGAAGAAGTAGAGTGTTTTAGTTATCAAGATTTGGAATACCAGATATGCTTAGTGTATCTGCTCTTAATTGTAACAATAAGACTGACATTGTAAGGAGCTAATTCCTCAATCTCTTGACACTCTTATACACATCTTCTTGAGTAACTGCTAAGACCTGATACCTACTAGTAGATTTAAAAGGTTTTTATAGTACTTGAAATATATTCTCAAAATGAGTTAAACATTGTTTTTAACTCTGAGTACCACCAAAAGATATATCTATCACATGAAGTCAGAGAAGTAAAAGTATCATGATGCAATTTAGAAATATGAAGAGATATTATAATCATTATCCAAGTCAGATTCTAAACATATTATACATAGTAGTAACTGTAACTTTAATGCTGTAATAAAGTTATATTTCTTTCTTGTTTCTTAATGTTAGGCAGAGACAACCCATATAGACCTAATGTCTAAGCTAATTGAGATTTGTTTATAGAGAGAAGTTGGTCTAAGAAGACTTGAAAGCAACTCATTTTGTTCATGACTACTAAGAGTGCAAGAAAGTAGAATAGAAGTGTAAGAACAATATTATATCGTTAAGGTCTCATCTCCATGGCTTAATGATGTTTAAAAGCTTGGGAGGTACTTCAATATTTTATATCCTGCCTTTGAGTATTCACAAACTATATTTATCTATTATACAAACCATGTACCTTTCAAAATATAGTTTGTAATATCGAGTATTCCTAACAGTGTGGATACCTAGAAACACAGCAAACTATTACTGTAACGAGACTCCAGTAAGTACTATTACAAGTAGCCAAACCTATACTCATACCAGTGTCAAGAGACTATCGTGGTAGGAACTTGAACGGCCATAGACTAGAATCTACCGAGCAGAGGTACCATAGGTTAGGTACCTCAGTCGGGTATACTAGACTATACTAAAAGTACGTAGGTACTAGTAAGGGTTGTGGGTTACCCTACTCTGTCAGGTAGCCCAAGTAGTCAATTTGGATGTTACCCTGAATTACTCGACGGTGAGTCCGGGTAGAGTTACCCTACCTTTAGACTAGAGTTACCCTACCTTGGGCTACAGGTTACCCTGTTATAGAGCTAAGTTACTCTACCTTGAAAGTAACTTGTAATGCAGGACTTTGGGGGAAGCTACTAGATTGTTTGTCATGCAAAACTACGTAGGATATTTGAATCTCAGGTTGTGCGAATCACTCCTGCACAGCTAGTTAAGCTCTAAATAAGCTGCAACTTGGAGATGTGGTAGCGAACACCCCCCTATGGCCCCGCTATAAGTTCCTGGCATCATGGGCTACAGTCTGGAGACTTGCTATAAGTCTAGCAAACGTTTCTAAGTGGAGATACTCCCGTAACTCCATATGCGCTCACGCTATCTGCCCAACCAAAAGCTGTCTGCAGGATATATGAGGGAGAAGAGGAGAACCTGGAGAATAACTTCCAGGTGGTTTAATGTAAAACGGACTAAAACTGATAGAGTAATACCACTTTGAAGTTAGAAGTAGTATGTGAGATCAGTGGAGGCCTATAGGTGAGGTAACTGAAGTCCGTTGCCTCAAAAGTGTAATAGTATTGAAGGATCATTGAGGACTCTGAGACAATAGTCTAAGGTCATGATAAGCTCTACTTTTAGGAGGGCTGACTGTGGGTAGTGCCTACTGGTAGTCAGTCACTAAAGTAGTCTATCAGGAAAGCTATGTGGCTATCTTCTGGAATGATATAGAAATGAGTAGAACTGGATAGATTTTCAGCAGCTGCGAATGCTTGTAGAAGGCTAAGTGTATGTGGGTAGAGAGTTCCATAGTTGGTATAGTATCTGCATGGGCATGATAGCTTGCTACCGGCATGTACACAAGATGAAGAGTTTTTACTCCTGCAGCTGTATTAGAGATGCAGTGGCTAAAACACTTCTATTGGGTATATGTTAGAAAACTACCAAGTGGTCTAGTTTACTATAGGGGATCTTTGGTCCAAGCCACAGAGGTTGACTAGACAGTCCATGTGAGTTAGGTGCTCATAAATGGAGAGTAGTAATGGAGAGTAACTGGCAACATACTAAACATACTTAAGTATATGCCTGTTCTCATCTACTCTGGCAATCAACGACCTCTTGAGATTAGGACTTAATTGACTAAAGCTGTAGCTTAATGATATTAAATTTTACCATTTTGTTTTTTCAACTCTACTGTTGATCATTTATTTATCATTACTTTCAGAAAGAATACTTCAGCGCGGTTGCAACCTTGAGATCCATCTTCCCAGAGGAAGCTCACCTTACCATTACACTCTCTTCAGTAATTATTATTGTCTTTCTGGAGGACTCTGTTGCTTCTAGTATTAACTATCGATCTTATAGAGTCTCTAATCCTGTAACTGAGTTCTCATATGAGCTATGTTGGCCCCGATGGTGTTTTCCTTAATAAGAGGATCAATCTTGTCAGGAGTTGTATATGTAAATGTATTAGAAGTTAAGACTTCTAGTTGTAATAACTCAACAATTAACAAATAGAATTTGTCCAGATAACTCTTTTCTTATATAGGAGAAGCTCTTCTAACAAATATGCTCATAATACCTTGGTTGGTAACTCCTAGTTGTCCTATGAAATTGGGATTAGTTGTTGTGTAGTATTGAGGATAACTCCTGTAACTACAACAGTACCCCTAACATAGTAATGACACTCCTCCAAGTTCGTTAGCTTCTTTAGTAGTATCTTCTAAGAGCTCTAGACTCTTCTAATTAACCAAGAGTAAATGTGAATGTATTGGTTCTTTGTATTAGATCCTCTAATATTCAATATATTAACGTTGTACAAAAATGTCCTGTTACTTATAGTTTATACCAAAGATGTTCCATCTTTAAAGCCTAGTAACTTCCTAAGTAGTTGACAGATTGATTTTGTTCTACTTTTCATGTCTTGTCAGAGGTCCTCTCTTATATATCCTGTGAACAGGATCTGGTCTGATGGATGGTAGTGACGTCTAAGGTATTATTCTAATACCTACAATTTTGTAGCAATGTAGTCACAGGATACAAACAAAGTTAATGTTCATATTGATGCTCAGGCCCTGTACGGGGGCTGGTGAGCAATGTTAGAGGCTAGGATTTCCGATCTTAGATAAAGTTACCCTACCTAAGATATTCCTAGGCTATTGAACTTGAGTACTCCTAATACTTAGGCCCTGTTCAGTTGCGCTGGGCCCATTTTGGACCATTTCAGTATGAAATGGACAGACCTGCTGGAATGGTTGCTAATTGGGAACCACCATTCACTAGTGGCAAACACCTGAGAAACAAAAATCGCCTTAGGACTTTGTGAAATTTTCTTTATCATACCAGCAGCTTTAATTATTATTAGCTGCAGTACTTATTATTCAATTGTTTGAAAATAGAATTTGAATGAAAGATGTCTTATAGATAATAGTATCCTCTACAAAATATATTTTGGAGAATAATAATTATTACATTGATGCTATTACGATATAACAACTATTTATATGACATTGCAATGTTTATTAGTAGGAACTGTTATGTTAGGGTTGTATCTGAAATGGAAGGTCAACACCATTTACCATTGCCGAACAGCCATTCGGCTCTTCCATTTCAAAATAGAAGAGAAACGGTCGTTTGTATGTAAAAATAAAATGGGCCTAGCACAACCGAATAGGACCTTAAGTACTCTATAAGTCTATTAGTACTAGTACTATCAGCTGAATGAAACAAGTGATTAAAATTGCTCTTGAATTTTGATATGCAATTCTACTACTCTACCTCTTTACTGATTAATGTTGAATATACATTTCACAATAGTTACAGGTTTATCCTAATTCTGCTAGTAAAATCTGTTACTAGGTAATAGTAATCACTACCTACTATTCAAAAATTAAAGAAATACAATTTAATTAAAAATTAAGTAAAAAAGAGTGAGTAATTTTGCTGACTCCTATGATTTGTATATTGTTCTACAAAGTCTTGATTGTCTTAAATATACTAAAGGCCTTCTTGAGGACTCTGAAGTATCACTTACTCTTAAGAACGTCTTATAATCTAGTCCTGAGAGTTATCAAAAAAGCTTTCACCAATTAGCCTCCAAGTCAGAATTAAGGTAGTAGTCTATTCTACAATTGAAGGAGTAATGTACAATTATTATGATAGATATTGATTTCTACCAAGTTACTAGTAAAAGCTAGCATTGAACTTATACTATTATAAATATAAGGAAGAGTAGATAAATATTAGTATCTTTTAGGTAATCCATATAGGTTCTAGGTAGATGTCTTTTTTAATATTATTATTATTAATATGTACATATTATATTAATATAATTGTGATATAATACAGAAGCTTTGTATATTGTTAGGAGTATCCAATTCCGATAGCCTAGGAGTACCCGAGGTAGGGTAGCTTTACCCGAGTTCGAGAATCTCAGTCTCCAACATCCCCCTCCGGGCCCCTTACAGGGCCCGCGAGTCATCATATACGTCAACCTTAGTTGCGTCCTGTGACTATATGGTCACAGAATTAAAGGTGTCAGAATAACACCGTATACGTCGCTGCCGTCTGTCCGACTGAAAGCCGTTCGCAGGATAGATAAGAGGGGAGCTTTGGAAAGACCTGAGAAGTGGAACGAAGTCATTCCGTCAACTACTCGGGGGGTTTCTAGGCTTCAAAGATGTGACATCTTTAACATAGACCGTAGGTGATGGGACGTTTTCGTACAAGGTTGAGATATGAGTATTAGGAGGTTCAGGACAATGAACCGACGCATTCATACCCACCCTCCAATAGTTAGAAAGAGTCTAGAGCTCCGGGAAACACTACCAAAGAAGCCAACGAGCTCCAAGGAGTGTTGCAATCATGATATAGGGTGTACTGCAGTTGCGGAGTTTATAACCAATACAACACGGAGGTCCACCCCTCTACATGGAACAACCAGGAGTTGCCGACCGTGGGATTATGAGAGTATTCAATAGAATGACTTCTCCACTACGAAGGAAGAGTCATCGTAATGAATTCCATCAGTTAGTTGTTGAATATTCACAACTAGAAGTCATTGACTCCGGCATATATGCAAAGGCAACTTCTTATCAAGACTGATCCTCTTGATAACGAAAAGGACTATTGGAGCCAACATAGTTCGACTTGAGAACTCAGCTACAGGTCTAATAACTCTGAAGATCAGACAATTACTACTAGTGACAAGTATGTTTTCCGGGCAAAGAATAGTAATTACTGATGATGGTGTGGTAGTTTTCAGGGTCTCCCGATGTTTGCACCTTCATGGAGAACTTGACGTTGCACATTAGATTTGAAGAGGTACATATTTTATACGTTAGATAGATGTAGTCTGCGAATACTCAGACGCGGAATATAAATATTGAAGTGCCTCCTAAGCTTTAGACATCATCATGCAACGGAGAAGAGACCTTAACAATATAATATTGTTCTTACGATTCTACCCTACTTTCTTGTACTCTTAGTAGTCATAAACGAAACGAGTTGCTTCCGAGCCTTCCTAGATAAATCTCCATCTATACAAAAGAATCTCAATTGGTCTAGACAATCTTAAGTCTATACCGGTTGTCTCCGTCTAACATATATTTAGATGAGACATGGATTGAAATAGAATATTTCTATCTTCCAACAAATATCCCCTATTCTCATAGTTTAAATCTACTTGTTTCTTGTACAGAAGTACATGGTATGAAGGCAGATTGGTAGAGATTCTTGTCCTTAATTCCTTGTGATTAAAGCAGGTGGTAGTGTCTATATATACAGGTTTGCATCCATTGCACAAACCTCATGATATACAGAAAAACAATAGGGAGAAATATAAGTACAATCATGTAAAACTATTACAAAAGTAGAGAAAATACAAGGGCAAACATGTTTGATTCTGAGAATCTGCCCAGATATTCTCCTGAAGTATATGTGAATCAGAAAGAGTCTGAAAGAAATTACGGTAAGTGTAAAGAAATAATCACAGATGTAAAAGTCTATGAAAATAAGTAAAGATAATGAAATATAGTATAATTATAAGGAAAGTAACACATGCATAATCCTAAATTGTTATCACCAAATATTAATAAAATAACGTAAAAATATACCCTTACTTTAGTATTATATATGATGTTTAGGTATGCCGAAACACTAACCAAGTGTAGGAAAATATACACTATTATCAATGAAATATAGAGTAAGTACTCTTATAATTCCAACCTTTTAAACTTCCAAACCTCATATATTTCCAGTCTGCTGTAGGAACAGGTTTTGTACTATGAGGATTCTCTCTCCAACTTCCAACTCTCCACTAATTTCTATTTCCACGGAATTGGTTAGTTATAGTTTTAGAATTCAGAATTTAGGGTTTAGGGTTATGTAACAAAATATAAAAGTTAAGCAAACAGTGGAAATCTCTTCACCTCGACACTTCCAACTCCACTGAGTAGTACAACAGTTGCTTTCTTAACACTTTTTACTGTTGTCTTCCATTTATCTCAATTATCAAAAACCCATCAATCTATAGTCCACGTCAATAACAAGAAAAGAGACTGTTCCGGCACAGCCAATCTTCCAAACTTGGCCAAATTTCAACCCTATAAGAAAAATTTCTCAACTGATGAAAAAAGGTCTCCTACAAATAGAGCTCTTGCCTTGAGTTATGGTGTTGATAGCAAAACAGTTACCAATATCCTTGTCTATGAATATGACTATTAGGTAGGAATGTCTAAAGCAGAGTTGAAGAAGAAGCGGCTCAGTAGTGTGAAGCTACCTCAGGTTAATGAAATTTTAAGAATTTGGATTTATCAGTGTCAAGGTCGAGGTTTGTACTATAAATCTTGAGATACAAGAACAGAAAATTAATATTCAATATTTTAGGCATACCTGTAACGTTCCTAGCTTGTGGTTAACGAATAGCGATGGGCAACGATACTTCTCTTCTTGATTTCTATCTTATTAGATGTAACAACTCTTAGATCCGTTGATCTACGTTATCACAGTTCGTCGGATAACGCCTGTTAAATCTTGACTAAGATATCTTCGCCTCACGTAGGCTCGTGAGAAATGTGTCGGATATGAAAACGTATTTAAAGAGCGTAAAGATGTTTTATTCGTAAAGTAATAAGTAAGGAAATTACTTAGAACAAAGTGTGAAGAGCCTATCTTCCTCGGTCGTATCGACCTCCTTATATAGTGCTCTTCCGCTAACCCTAACCCTGATGACTCACAAGTGTGAGCCTCGTAAAAAGCCTTACCAAAGTCATATGACTCAAATGAGTCATACGCGCGAGACCCATGACTCATAATTGAGTCATGTGCGAAACATAACAATTTATAACATAAACAAGTCATATGACTCAAGCGAGTCATATGCGCAAGACCCATGACTCATAATCGAGTCATGTGCGAAATCCTGCCCTACCTGTCACATCCGTGACAATACCAGTTACAGTGAAAACATTGAATGCTAAAGTAGAGCTGTTTTGTGAGCTTGAGCAAGTTCTTGAGAATGAAAGACTGAAATAGAGCAATAGGTGGTTTCAAAGATTTAAGTAAAGAAGTGCGCTACACCATGTTCACTTCTATGGTGAAGCAGGCTCAATTGACTTTGGAGAACATGCAGAGCGAATTGATGAGATCAATCAAGTATGTCAGGATTATGCAGATGAAGACCACTACAATTTCAATGAAACTGGTCTTTTCTACCGTATCACTCCTTCTGTTAGACTTGTAACTGGACAACTCTCTAGGATTAAAAAACATAAAATCTGCCTCACTTATGCAATTTGCACAAATGCTACTGGAACAGGCCAGCTAGATCCTCTCATTATAGGCTATACAAAAAAACCTCGCTGCTTTGGAAAGTATACTGGGCAGAGCCTTGGATATAATTATAGATTCAACAAACGTTCTACGATAACTGGAACAATCTAGCTAGATTGGTTAAAGAAGTTTGATATGGATATTGCTTCTCAAAACAGACAAGTTCTGCTACTGGTTGACAATTGTGCTGCTCATCTTTTTCCTGATTTTGACCTCCAAGCCACTGGTCTTGAATTTCTTCCACTAAATACAACTGCAAAGCTTCAACCTCTTGATGCTGATATCATCTGCATGTTCATGGCATATTACCAAAGAAGCTTTATTCAACTAGTTCTACTACACGTTAAGGAGGATGAGACTTGTGACTCCTTCAAAACTTCTCAGCTTGAAGCTATAGAAATAGCAAAAAAGGCTTGGGATAGTATTACAGTAGAGACGATTTCAAGTTGCTGGAAGCATATTGGATTGGCTGGACATTATGGGCTAGGACTTCCAGTAGAACAAGCAAGTGACATTATTCCATCTATTGATCCTGCTACAAAATGCTACTATGATCTTCAAAGAGAACGTGAAGCATATCCAGACAAGTACTTTCTTGAGTCAAAATCTCTTGAGAAGGTAATATTATCAAATTTTTTTACTTCTAAATTTATAAACCTACTTCCTACCTGAGAGCAAATACCAATAGTTTTACTTATTACTTAGATTTCCTAGCTTGAATTTCTTGTGGAAAAGGACTTCCATCATTTGAGAATCAGTGATCCGATAGATGTTTCACTGTTTTTCAATACGTGAGAGGAGGCAGTAATTACAGGAGAGTTGACCAATTCTGAGATTGTTGAAATGGTCAATCATGCAGAAATGGAAGGAGAGAACGAGAAAGTTGAATAGAGTAATGTTTCCAATAACTCTTACTCAAAATCTCAGTATCCGGTAAACCTAGATATTGTGCTTTCTACGGTTGAAGCACTTACAGCAACTTGCAGAATTCTCTACAATAAACTCCTTTACGATAACTCTACCTCAAACAATTTAGCCAATGAGATAGCTACTTTACATTATCTAGAAACCTTGTAGAGAATTAAAAGAGTTGAGAAGTCTACAGTTCAAACTTCTACCTTATCCTATTTCCTGACTGCTAAGCCGGGTGGCAGGGAACCAGATACTGAATAGAAGTCTTTTTCTTCTTCTTTTTTTTTCTTTTTTCTTTTCTTCCTCCACTTGTATTCTTTTTTCTCTTTTCTTTCTTGTTTCTCTTTTCTTCTCTACTTCATTTACTGTTTACTTAAAGCCGTAATTATCTGTAATTCCAGGCTTTTTAACTACTCACCACATCATACCAGCACTATCATTTGATTGTCAAGATACCTCTCTTATTTCCAACCCGCTGCTAGTTCCAGCTATTCTCTTCTACCTGATATCTGGAATTATGAGAGGATTTACTGTAATCATAAAATAAATCAAGAAATTTTAACAACATCAAGATCAAAGTACTTGTGCACCACAGAGGTTTCTGGAAATGTGGAAAAGAGCTTGGCATCTTGGCTGGAAAAAGGACAAAAAATAGGAAAAACAAGGGGAGTAAGAAACAGGTGAACAAGAGATAAAAGAGAAAACAAATTGATGATAGACTATACTTGAAACTTATTGCCTCCATCTTGTAAAAACATTTAGCTATAATAGATGGCAATTTAAGAATCTCATGATTGATATCCTCCACTGTAATCTGATCCCACTCCTCCTTCAGAATTATCCTCATATTTTCAGAATTCATAACCTGCTCCTTCCTACACCACCGTAGAATCCTTGCCTTCATAATCTGCCAGATATATTAGATCGGGTTAAAGTCTGAAGAGATTGGTGGCCAAAGTAATCTTTTTCACACCTTCCTTTTCAATCTCTGAATTTGTGAAGTTTGAATTGTACGATATTGCATTATCCTCTATTAACAATAGACCAAATATTGGATTGACTGCCAGTCTCTCCAAGTAGGTTGGACATAAAATAGGATGACAAACAAAAGCCACATACCTTTAGGAATCTATTCTCCCTCCATCCCGGATCTTTAATTTTTTAATTTTAAACATTTTAAAACTCCAGATCTATTTTGTATTCACTTTTTTTCCAGTTTTCTTTGTTATCTTGCGAGTCTCATATGCTCCCTTCAGCTCCTGCTGTCAGAGGTCTCTCCACTCACTGCTATTCCGTCAAGCTGTATTAACTAAATTTTCTTCCTACTCATACCCCAAATTGTACTTGAGAACTTTAGATTTGACTTTTTTTTTTTCTTGCTTGGTTTCCATCAACCAGATAAAGAAAGGTCCTTCCATCCCCATCCAATTGCCTTCCAGTACGTCGCCCAGCGAAACCTTTTTTTTTATACCAACATAGTTATTGTACCACTTTTCTCCTTTCTCCCTCCAAATAATACTAACTCCAAAGAGAGCACTGACCTTGATGAACATCTCATCTGTGAAGACAAAATAGGACCACTCTTACTCAGCTCTCCAGTTCTCTCTGCCCATGCAGTATGTCTATATAGAAATCTCATAGATAGTTAGCCAAGTTTTAATATATTAATGAAATAGTATAATAAATGAAGTTTACATACCAATTGTTTTGCTTTATTTTCTGAGTCCAAAATTGGTTTAAAATTCTCTGTCTATGCATGAATCATTGGAAATCTATGGGCTTATCAGAGCTAGGACTATATTGCACGATGATAACTGAATGAAGTAGTGATGTTAGGCGGTAGCCGAGATCAGACTTATCGGTCGGACTAGGGCCTGAATCTTTGATCGGAGATTGTGTAAGAAGACTCGTAAAGTAGTAAAGAATAAAAGAATAAAGATTCGTAATTGTAAACTTATTATATTGTTAAGGTCTCTTCTCCGTTGCTTGATTACTCTAACTAACCCGGAGACCTTAAACCTATTTATACTAATCTACCGGTACTTAGTATTCCTATACTAACTTGTACCGAGGAGCTTTTAACTTTAGTTTCTACTAAGTGCGAACACCGTTTGACCCTGAAAGTTCGTACACCACTTCAACCTTAATTGAGACGAGATATTTATCTTGAGCGGATAGCGTCCTATCTCCCAATGATCTTATTCCGATCTCTGCTTGAGTGGACAAAGTATGTAAATGTAGTCCGGATAGCTATCATTCCAATCGTCCCTTCTGATCAAGAACTAGCTAAGTTCATTGTCAGGAACTGGTGCATAATTAATATATGCATGCATGAGTCTCGACACGCCAGTATCATAGAAAGGCTTCATGCATCCCCAGTCTTCCAATTCAAGTGTGGTTCCCCTCGGACCTCCTGCCTCTAAGAGGGACCCCTATTGGAGCCGTCCGACATACACCTAATCTTGAATGGGTATTGGCAACTTCTGGTGTAATCTGATAGTGCCGGAGGTCTTGTATCTAATTGATAGAAAATCCCTCAGTCGGCTATTCACTTATAGTGAGTGGTCTCATATAGTTCGCGGTCAGGGAGATATAGATTAGAAATTATTACTTTAATTCCTATATAGCTTTGCCGCAACCATCTTATCGAGTCACTTGACCTTTTATGGTCATATGCGTGACCTTACCACTATGCTAGGTCTTATATGCCTAACAAGTGAGGACTAAATGCACTGTAAATACTCTACACAACTGTGGACAGGAAAGGTCACCAAATCACTTCAAAGCTTGTTCAATTCGACAACTCCCTCACTATTCCTCCATGACTCTGCTGATCCACGACACTTCCAACTCTAAACTAATAGGAAAAGAATGGAGTATAAATAAACAACAACAATTACCAATCCTATTCTTCTTGCTATCATTTTAACATTAAGTCTCTAACATCTCCTACATCTATTCCACATCTCCTCCATATGTTTCTTATCTGAAAGAAAGACAAATAACAGACCTACTCTTAGGAGTACCCGATTCCAATAGCCTAGGAATACCTTAAGTAGCGTAACCTTACCGAAGTTCAGAAATCTCAATCTCCAACACCCTCCTCCAGCCCCCTTATAGGGCCCACATGTCATCATACACATCAACCTTAATTGCGTCCTGTGACTATTTGGTTACAGAATTGATTGTATTAGAATAACACTGTCTACGTCACTACCGTCTGTCCGACTGAAAGCTGTTCGCAGGATATATAAGTGGCGCCCTCTGGCAGACCTGAGAAGTGGAACAAAGTCAATCCGTCAACTACTACAGGGGTTACTAGGCTTCAAATATATGACATCTGTGACATAGGCCGTAGGTCATAGGACGTTTTCGCATAAGAATCTGATTTGAATACTAGGAGGTTCAGGACAAAGAACCAAAGCATTCACATCCACCCTTAAATAATTAGAAAGAGTCTAGAGCTTCTGAAAAGCACTACCAGAAAAGCCAATGAGCTCTACGTAGTGGTGCAACTATGATATGGGGTGTACCACAGTTGTGGGAATTATAACCAACATATTATGAAGGTCCACCTCCTCTACATTGAACAACCAGGAGTTGCCGACCGAGGAATTATGAGAGTATTCAATAGAATGACTTCTCCTCTATGAAGAGAAAGTCATCAGAATAAATTCCATTGGTTAGTTGTTGAGTTATCACAACTAGAAGTTATCGACTCCAGCATATATGCAAAGGCAGCTTCTTATTGAGACTGATCCTCTCGACAATGGAAAGGACTATTGGAGCCAACATAGTTTGTCTTGAGAACTCGGCTACAGGTCTAAAGACTCTAAGGATCGAATAATTACTTCTGGTGATAAATATATCTTCCAGAAAAGGAAATAGTAATTACCGAAGAGGGTGTGATAGTTTTCAGGGTCTCCCAGTGTTCACACCTTTATGGAGCACTCAACATTGCGAGTTAGATTCGAAGAGGTACATATTCTGTATGATAGATAGATGTAGTCCGTGAATACATATACGCGGGATATAAATATCGAAGTGCCTCTGAAGCTTTAGACATTATCAAGCAATGGAGAAGAGACCTTAACAATATAATATTGTTCTTACAATTTTATTCTACTTTCTTGCACTCTTAGTAGTAGTCATAAATGAAGTGAGTTGTATCCGAGCCTTCCTAGACAAATCTCCGTCTACATAAACAAATCTCAATTTGCTTAGACAACCCTAAGTCTATACTGGTTGTCTCCACCTAACACTCCCCAAAGATCTACCAATATCCTTCCTTTCATGCTCCTATTGTATTAGATAGAGACAACTAGTATAGACTTAAGGCTGTCTAGGCTAATTGAGATTCCTGTATATGATGGAAATTCGTCTAGGAAGACTCAGAAGCAACTCATTTCATTTATGACTACTAAGAATATAAGAAAGTAAGATAGAATCATAAGAAAAATGTTATATTGTTAAGGTCTCTTCTCCATTGCTTGATGATATCTAAAGCTTGAGAGGCACTTCGATAGTTACATTCCACGTCTGAGTGTTCACAGGCTACGTCTATCTAATATACAAAATATTATATACCTACTTAAATATAACTCATAACGTCAGATACTCCATGAAGGTATGAATGCTGGGAGACTCTGAACATTATCACATACTCTTCGATAATTACTATTTCTTTTCTGCAGGACTTATTTGTCTATTGTAGTAATTATTCGATTCTCAGAGTCTTCAGACCTGCAGCCAAGTTCTCAAGTCAAACTATGTTGACTCCAATAGTCCATTCCATTGTTGTGAGGATCAGTCTCAATACAGAGTTGCATATCTATATGTGTTGGAGTCGAAGACTTCTAGTTGTAATAGCTCAACTATTAACTAATGAAATTTATCCAGACAACTTCCTCCTAGTAGAGGAGAAGCTATTCTTTCAAATATACTCATAATACCATGGTCAGCAACTTCCTGGTTGTCCTACACAATCGGTGTTGGTTATTGAGTAGTATTCGTAATAATTCCTGCAACTGATACACTACCCTTGATATAGTTGTAACATTCTGTAGAACTAATTGACTCTGTTAGTAATGCTTCCTAGGAGTCTTAAACTCTTCTGATTATCAATAGGTGGATGTGAATATATTAGTTCATTGTCCTGAACCTTCTAACATTTGGCATCATAATCTCATGCGGTAATATCCCATTACCTATGGCCTATGCTGAAGATGTCACATCTTTGAAGACTAGTAACTCCCAGAGTAGTTAATGGAATAACCTTTGTTCCACTTCTCAAGTCTTGCCAGTGGTCCCTCTTATATATTCTGTGAACAGCCTTCGGTTGGGCGGATAGCAGTAATGTATATAGTATTATTCTTACATCTTTAATTTAGTGACCATATAGTCACAGGACGCAAGTATGGTTGATGAGTATGATGATGTGCGGGCCCCGTCAGGAGGCCAGAGGGGGGTGTTCAAGACTGAGATTCCTGAACTTGGGTAAAGTTATCCTGCCTAGAGTACTCCTAGGCTATCGGAATTGGGTACTCCTAACACATTGCCTTCCAAGCTCCAATTGCCTTCTGCACTGCTACTGTCTTCTACACTCTCATGCTAATAAAAGAAATACAGGAACAAAGACTCCTAACAGTATAGAACTTCCATGAAGTTTCTACCCTTCTATGCCAGAAGCGCATTTCCAAAGTTTATAGCAAAAGTATCTACCACAACGTCACAAGTGGCTGGAGGGAAATGAACTGGTGGGAACAGACAGAAGATCAGTCCTGGAAATACACATAAAATATGCGAAAAGGCTATCAAACAGGCGATAAAAGAACTGGCAGCAGGTCGACAAGCCGGCAGTGATACCAACAACTAGATATGCCACCCAATGTATAGACTAGCGGGCAAGAGAACAAAGCCTTGAGCATGCCAAGCAGCATCCCTATTTCCAACATGAATACCTCATTCAATTAAGGCCCTAAACACTGTAGTGTTACTTACATGCCCCAGGCCAGCTTCATAATGTATGTCAATCAGCTTCATATGGCAGTATTACATCTTAATACTTGTTTTTACAGTCCTCAGAAGCTGATCCTTATCCTCTACTGTTAGGATAGCTGGCCGACCAGTATGCTTTTTTTGAATCTAAGCAAGCCCATGAGATCAACTCTGAAAGGGTAAAAGGGGTCTCCGTAACTAGCAAAGTATCAGCCGATATCATAGTAGCGGTAATTGTAGGTATATTGTTTGAATCTGAGGTCTCGGACTCTGTAATATGACTTTCCAAGATTGACGGAAGGAGTGACAAGATACTCTCTCCAGCTGGAACAACAGCTAATGCCTGGCTGGAGGCGTGGGTATTAGTTGTGACTGCCTGGTAGATAACCTGTGCATTTTCTACTGCATTATGCTAGATGTCATTTGCAGTTGAAATTGAAACTCCGATTTCTTTCTTTATTTGCTTGTAGGTTATCAGCTTTGGATGACTTCAGTAGGCAATAATGACCACATGCCTCTGAGGTAAGATCTCTTTTTCTAAGGTATATTAGTAACTTATCTACAAAGATTCTGTTTGTACTCATCTCTTTTCACTAGATTCCATGACATGGTGCTGGTATTGTGATTGCACTGATCACTCAGGCTAGAGAAAGCCGAGCGACGAAGAGTTGACAGGTTGTAACCTAAGCACCAAGGTGCCAACTTATTTTCTACATTTCTGGAAACTTCTGCATTGCGCAAGTAGTATGCAAACTTTCAGGATCAAATACTATTTGTACTTAGTTGAAACTAAAGTTGAAAGCCCTCTGATACAAATTAGTATGACAATATTAAGAACTACTAGCATAGTATAAATACTCTAAGATCTCTGGAGCAATTGAGGATCATTCAGTGATGGAGAAGAGACCTTAACAATATAATAGGTTTTCATAACCAATCTTTAATCTTAATTTCTACCATATGGACCATTCTAGCCATTCTTCAGTTTTTTTAAGATTCAGGCTCTAGTCTGTATCTGAAAAGATTATTTCTAGCTACGTCTTAATACTAACCGCATTAGGCAATATTTTCTTTTGACAATACATTCAATCACAGCTACTATAACTAGGATACTCTTATGCTTTCATGTATAAATCAAAATCGGAGTGAAAAGCAGCTTCTTATATATAAGGAGTTTATATATTGAAAGTAGAAACCTTAGTCTATGGTTTTTTCTATAAACTATTACAACTACCTTATTGACAGCAAGGTAGAAAGAGTAGAGTAAGAACCACCGGAGAGAGGTTTTTAGTAACAGCAATAATCAGGTGGCTTTCTGTTTCGTTTGGAAGGCCTTAAGTATAATGACAAATCTACTTGTGATTGTGTTATAATAGAGAAATACTGTTCAAGCATAGTTTTGGGTGCTAAAGAGGAACTTTTATAAGCAGAAGGGATATTTCCAAGAGGAGTTTGCTGCAGCTAGACAAGAAGTTATCCTTATCCTAAGTTCTATTGTAAGCTAAAATTTCATCAAACGATTTTGGTGTATGGTCAAATATTACACATGAGGTAAACTAGTATAGCTTAAATTGTTTAAGAGAAATAATTCACAAGGCTTTAGATTGAGTATCTTCAGCCTCTATTTACCACTATTGAGGCATACATAGTGTATTACAGTATGGAACTCTCCAGCTTAGTGTTGTGTATAAAAGTCATTAACATATTAAGGATAAGATGAAGTGGTTAGGCACTAGTATGTACTGTATTTAGAAACCCTCATGGCATTTATCATTCCTTCTCCCCTATCCTACAAACTCCTTTCTGTTTACTATACCTATACAGCAAGAACCCAATTCCCTTCCCCGTCCCCTCCACCTATATACCACTTGTGCACTCCTAGGGCATTTTTCACGGTCCAGTATTTCCATCAGTCACCTATTTCAAATGTCGAACTGGTTCGGTTTAAGGAGTTCCCCACCATTTGCTGTTGATTTGCACTTGCGGTCATCTCTGCCGCGGACCGGATCGGTTGTCACGGAATTCGTGTTTCATCGGAGGACCCGCCTTTAGGCGCTTTCCGCCGTACCCGTCTTCGACAGGGCTTGCCAAACCAAGTTATCCCCGAACCTTTCTCTCTCTACCGTGCCCAAGGTATCTTATGGGTAAGACTGTCGAACTCTTGGCTGTGTCTTTGTGATTTGGAGCCAAGAGTTCGCCAAACTCTTTTCCAACCTCCCGTATTTGTACTAGTACAATACACGGGTACAAGGGTATTCTGGGAGCGGTGACACAAGCCACTTCCCCTCTCGGCAGGTCGTCGGACTTGCGCTTGATATGTGGAGAGGAACCGAAGAAGCAGGGACTAAATGAGCAAACGTAGAGTTGAGATTAAGACATGGATTAATCCGACGAAGACAGTGAGATCAAAGAAGAGAAGAAAAAAACGAAAGGGAGGGAAAGCACAACGATAGACTTTTGAAAATGGGAGTGACGTATCCGGTCACAAAGCGTCACTCGTGGTGAAAGCTTTTGGTAATGTATGATACTAGCATAAACCCAATTCCTCATAGGACACATCGAAAAACCCTCACCATATATCACTCGAGTTTCCTAATCTAGTTTAGTCTAGCATATCTGAAATGGGGGTGGGCGGGACTTTTACCCCCTAGTACTCGAGTACCGCATTGTACTTCTATGAACGGAGGTGTCTTGTTAAGGCGAAAGTGAGGCAATTTGTCCGCATTTCCTATTCACTCGTCTCTGGCCCGAAGTACCCCTCGCCTAATAAGAGACAGGGATTAACAAAATATATGTCAGAAATCAGAGAAGGTGTGAGCGCTAATATAAAATATACTTCGAGTTCCGTACCCCCCTGTTTTTGGGTACTGTACTCGTACTTCTCCCGTGTGACAAACAGCCAGGGTCGTGGCTCTCTTGTCCCTCCACCACCTACCTACACACACACACTTTGTCATAAGTCTGGTCCGGGGAGCATTCGGGTTCCACCACATACGAGCCAACAGAAACCTCACTCCCCCTCGGACTACTCTGCCAGAGTTTCTATGTCTATGTTATGACAAAGAGGGTCATATGCATACCGGTAGTGCAGCTGATCAGTCGCTCGGAAGGAGGGGGCCAATGCAGGCAAGAAAACTAACAAAAAAGAAGGAAAGAATGCACACCCCCAGGCCTCTCTTCATCTTGAAGAAGACGACTGGCATCATAGTGAGTGGTTTGGGAGGCCCTCCTTAAGATCAGCAAGAGGCCCTGCTAGCTTTGATCGTTTATGGGGACTTAGATTGGTTCTCAATTTTTAGCACGGACCTTTGTTTCTTGTCTTAGACACTTTAGTCCAAGGTTTTTACTTTCTGGAAATCTTTCTTCTGCTCTGGATTTTTGTGATCTGCAGTAGATCCTTCAATAGTTTTACGGTTGTGGGACTTGCGCCGGAAGGTTAGTAGATAAATGCATTAGCGGAGCCCCCGTCCTTTCCCACTACCTTTCCTTTCCAAGAAATAACCAGACCCAGAGTGTTTGATTTTACAAGTCGGCAATATATACTTCGACGTCAACGGGATTCGTAGTTCCTGTGGTCTTGTTACTGGTGGGCCCCTTTGTGAAAGCGGGGCATCGATATTTAGTCACGAATAATATAAAAGGTTTGTTTGTCCATCTCATGTCTTTGATAGTCTGATCCATTGACTGACCTGAACTGAAGCTCCACAATGAAACGAGGTCCGTTGCTCTTCGCGGTGGTCTTCCCACTGTTGGCTTTATCGACGCTCTTTGTGAGCCTGAGGTGAGAGTTGAATTCCCCTCCCCAGCTAGTTGAAGGTTGTGCAGATGCTGATTGTTTCCGTCTTAATTGTAGATTTTACTGCCGGTACTTCATAGTGCGAAGTGTTGGATTGGATGACTGGATTATGTTGGTAGCATTAGTATGGTTCCTTGAACTCCTACTCCGATTGGGGCTTTCAGCTAACACAAGAAATAGCTGAATGCATGGCAAATAGGTTTGTTCGTGAATGATTCAAACCACCTACAAACAAACACTGATTAAGTGCAACTTTTGCAGGTGTGATTAATGTCTATCAAGTGAAATATGGTTCAGGGTGGGTAGTGACCACGCAAAACCCAACCTTTAGGACCATCAAAGCTAACCATGAGATAGAACACACATGAAGGAACTGGTCAATACCCAAATGACATGATGGAAATTTTCCGATGCTAATACCTTTCTAAAGCCATTAACCCCAGATTTCTTCGTCAAAACCTTGAAGGTATGGTACGTCTACCAGCTAGAGTACTTGATCACTCTATTCTTCGTTAAGATCAGTATCTTGGCGTTCTATCGAAGACTTTCGCCAGCGCAAGGGTATCAAACAGCAATCAAGGTGGTGGCCGTGGCTGTGACTATATACACGATAGCAATGGTTTTCGTCAACGTGAGTGGAGTTTGGGCCAGGAATATCTATCCTCACAGGCTATCACCTGGAGGGCGCCGGCTTATATCGGGTTTGACATTTCTATCTAGGCTTTTGAGTGCCCTAAGAATCCAACTCTCGCTTGGGCGCCAACATTCCCGGAGGGCTGCAACAATCTTGTTCCTGTCTACTATGCGCAGGCTGGCTTCAATATCTTCTCTGACATCGTCATTTTGGTTCTGCCTCTTCCTTCGCTGATAAGGCTTCAAGTAAGCAAACGAAAAAGAAGTATGTGGATCGCCTCTACGATGATGTGTTTGGATGTCACCTTACCCGATAGGATGCTGATTTACCCCCAACAGTGGCTCTTATGGTTATTTTTGGCATTGGCAGTATTGCTGTGATCGCATCGATAGTACGCATCAACGCCCTGTATCTTTTCCAAACCTCGAAAGACATTCCTTGTAAGACCCCCCTCTCCAAAAACTCAGCTGAATTGTAGCCTCGTGGGGCAAATAGCTAACGAGTATCACAGATGATGCAATCTTTATTCTTATCTGGTCCCAAGTCAGTCCCAGCCATACAACCCAGGAACCCCACATACCCCTCAAAATGCTATATGGTCTAAGTCAACTCCAATACTAACAAGCCCGAATTATAGGTCGAAATCAACGTCGCCATCACCTCCGCCTCAGCACCCGGTATCCTCCCACTCGTGAAATCTCTCGCGGGCATCAGCACGACTGGGAAGTCTGGAGGTTACTCCTACCCCAAATACCCTCGGATCAAATCACCCCACATCATCTTACAATCGCTCAGGGGAACAAAGCGGGGGGAAGAAGCAACAGCTAATGTTACCGCTGGAACGGGGGGTCCCTTGAATGAAAGCGAGGAGAACATTGTCACAAAGAGCGGGATTATCAGAACTACGGATGTGAGGGTAGAGATAACCCCAGATGGACAATCAGAGAGCTCGAAGGACGTGGAATGGGACGGTGGGCATTGATCGGCTTGCGTTGTTCTCTAAACGCTCTCTGGATCGGATCCATGAGATGAGTTTTTGGCATATGGCTAGTGGGGGAGGTGGGGCAAATTCGTTCAATGAGTTTTAGTTCCGCTCCACCTCTCATTTTTCTCGATACTTTTCTTCTTCCTAAACTCTCTTACTCACCCTAGGTTTCATTTTTGGGGGTTCGGTTTTCATTGTAAATGTGTACGTGTGCATGTATATGGGTGTATGTATGTAGGGGTATTTAGCTCATATCTACGTATACTAACCTACAGTACGATACAGTCAGAACTTGTATCATAGTAGTTTCTTTCTCCCTTCTCCCTACCAAGCAGACCGTGTACAGTGGGGATGAGGGCCGCGTAAAAGAAGGAAGGGGACGAGTTTCGGTCGGAAACACTAATTTCTCCCCGACCGATGGACGAACAAGCGCAATATCAAACCTTCTTGCCTGAGGTATATCGGCCTACCGTTTAGTACTGGTATCGTACCTAAATTTACCTACCGTACTGTACCGAAGTCTGGGAGGTGAATGATGAGACGGACAGGGGTAGGGGTACATAACCGAGGACATATCAACAGATTCCCGCGGCGTTGCACGCACGAGTACAGTACAGTACTTTTTCGGCCACCCGCACCCCGGACTGTCTCATCAATAACCTCCATAACCGGGTAGAATAACGGTGACACGTATCACATCATAGCTTGGGTCAGATTGTTCGTGATGGACTGCTGGAGAAGAGCGTCACACCGGACAAGTAGCCTACGGGTAAATGGCTGAGTCGCCGGGGGATCCGGGAGAAACCAAGGAGGAATACCGTTGCTGGTGTTGGTAGGATCTCATTTTCCTTATGCTTTTTTGCGAGGGGTTTTCCACCCCCTTTTTTTTTTGAGATGATAGCCCAAGCTTTCGTTTAAGGTTCAAAGGTGTTGCGGGGAGGGGCCATCCCGTGTCTATATTACAGCAGACGTATCGTAGTTGCAGGGGGAAGGGGAGCGCACGGGTACTGATAGACGGAACCGGGTCGGTTAATGTTCACACTAAGCCTTATTCTAACAATACTGGCATCGTGGTGACTGGTTTTTTCTTCTTCACCGGATGCCGCATCATGGATTCTCACTGGTAGGACGGACTCTGCTCAATGTGGAAAGCCAACCCCGCTACCATGGTAAGACATGGGGTACAACTACTTGTAGAGATGACAACCGCACGGTGGCTTATGATAACACGGGAGTCGGAGAGAACACAGGTGCTCGGAAAGCGAGATAATCGAGAACGGTGTGATAGGAGGTCCAGAATTTCCCCCTCTGGATTAGGGGGGAAAAACAAGGGCGAAAAGCTTCCTTTTCAGCCCCCAGCTGAGACAAGACACAAGCCAGAGTGCAAAAAGACCTTACCAAGAAAGGCAACTACAACGTCCGAGCCACATTCTCAGCTATTTCGGGGTTCGCGCTATGGTACCGGCAATTCCTCACCGCTGGGCCGTGCTAGTGCCATCGCCTCGCCTCGTACGAGTACGGTACTGTACTCGAGTATCCGACACAACAGTCCGAAACCCCGGGAGTTGAGTTGAGACAATGGTTGGTGCGGCCATGTGCGACGGACGGGGGGGTGACGGGATGCCGTGTGGTTGGGTACCGTACGAGTAGATATGCTCGCTAGCAATGGGTACGAGTACCGTATTTGTTAGGAGATAGGGAGGTGTGCGGATGTGGATTCGTATAGGAGTTACTTATCGGTAATTTATGAGATTGGCTGGTGGTACTCGGGTCGGAGGTGAAAAACGGGTATAGGGACAATCAAGGGGCAAATGTCTGTGCGAGGAATAAGAGTAATTCGCTCCTATTGGCTTCGCTATTACAAGTACCCAGGAGTTATTTTATCACACTTGAGTACCAGTGCTCGAGTACAGGTATCATACAACCACAGTCTACCGTAGGGAAGAGGAATGGAGGAAGCTAGGCACGGGCCCTCCTCCATCACCCAAACAGCCAAGATTTTCCGGTCCAGTTTGCAATTTAGGACGCTATCCTATCCGAGGAATCGTGACGGCAGCTCGAGTACAACGGCAATCCTACCTTGAGTCATTTCTCTCACGAGCATAAACAGTACAGGAGCTCAAGCACAGAGATGGCTATGTTCTAAGCAGAGAGAGAGTGGACAGAGTTTTGGGGTTTTTCTACAATACACTGCTGAGATGCCGATCACCCGAAAAGGCTAGGGGCCCCAGATCGCAAACTAAACCGGAAATTATGGTTGAAGGGATACCCCTGGTTGTCCATACTAGTACAATTCGCCCGAACACCCCGAGATGGGATGGATTAAGGTTGGAAACTGGGGTTAATGCTATCCTATTTTACATTTTTTCTCATCAATCATACAGTAGTGAGCCGTGGGTTGGTTGATTTGGTTGGGCAGGGTTGGCTCTGTAGCGTGGTCGGGTGGGGAAGGGAGTACAGTAGAGTAGGACGGGTAAAGCAAAGCATACGGGAAGGCAAGTGTCCTAGGGGGTTGACAAAAGTCGGGTCTCTTTCCCAAATAAGATGCGGCATTTGTATGAAGACTAAACCAGGTTTGGAAATTCGAGTGATTGCCAGTGAATCACTTTTGGTGTTGGCAAAAAGTCAGGTCTCTTTCAAAACTGGTAATGGCAGAAGTGATATATTATGGATGTGCTGGGCAAAGGAAAAAAAAAAAAAAAAAGGTCTATACAAAAACGACATTACAGGAATCAATATCTAGCAGGACCTTCTTCAGCATCAATGACCACTTGAAACTGCTGTGGCATGGTTCTAATGAGACTTTCAGGCTATTGGTTTGGAATTGACTGCTAAATAGTATACAAAGTCCTTTACAATGTAGTCATATCCCCATATCACCGATACTGCTCCAATTTTCTCCTAGCTTGTTTTCCATATCTAATTATAGTACCTCAATTAAATTAAGGTCTGGCAATTGTGCTGGCGATCAGGTAATTTCTATCTCATTAATGTTTCTGTTGTAGTTAGTAAAATCTTTATAACCACGTGCACCATTCTCAACAACTGTAACAAATCTGTAATTTTCACAACAATAGTGCTTAAAGAGAAGGATATGAGGATACATGATTTTCCTAACATAGAGAGCTGAGTCCACCTTAGCCCTGCTAGGTATTTAGACTAGTTTGGACCTCATTGTTCCACAGAAGACTTTCGATATCATCTTTGTTTCCCAACCAGACTCGAAAATTACATTAATACAATCTGCATCTACTCTTCCGATACCTTCCGCGTTAACTAGGGATGGTTACCAAAATCAGTCATGGAAAAAGATATTGGTCTATCCAGAGAATACGAAACCAATTCACATGGGACTAGTCTAATTGTTCTCTACACCATGTAATATGTATTGGCCTATTGACTTGATGAATTCTAAATTTTCATCTTAGAATGTGTCAGTGATATTATATCGCTTCCATGGTATTTTTTACTGTTTGTGGATAGCAGGCTAATCCAAATTCCAAGCATATGTAATGTTCCCTATCAATATATCAATATATCATAACAGGCAATGATACCTTATTGGTTTCTTTCTTCTATATCTCTGTTCACAAAATAGTTCTTGGATCCATTGATCTATGTTATTACAATTGATCAGATAATGCCTATTGTACTTATTGAAATCTCTGTGCCTTATAGGCTGGAGAGAAATGTGTATATCAGCAAAAACAAATCCCGCATCAGATGTGTCAGCTGTACGTCCTGACACAAATGTACAGTTACCGGCGTCCTATGCGTCCTGGATGTGCTGACGTGTCTGGCGGCGTCTGGGACGTCCTGAGTGTCCGGTATTGTCTAACCCACCCTGAGTTCATCCTAACCGAGGATGTAATAATTTTCAACTCTCAATTTGGCTAGGTTGACTTTGATCCTTGCTGATATCCTGACACAAGATGGCAGAGAGTCTTGATCATAATACTAAGCCACATACTAGCCATTGGTATATCTACTAGACTCTATGACCAAATCTAAAAATATCTACAGAAATAGGAGATGAGACGTACTAAATTCTATTTTAGTCTCTTAAAGGATCTGGGAGCTGAAATGGCCCACCGGTGGAATGTAAAAGTGAGTGATAGTTGTGATCATAGGAGTACCTGGTAACTTGGGTGTTTTGTTAAGATTTTCTAAGACTGCAACGCGTTGAGTAACAACACTTGGACAACCAAACAACATCACGGTCAGTACATCAACAACAGGTCTGTCAACTACCATTGCTCCACAGTCCCTATACCATCAAAGTTAATAATATAGGACAACATTCTACTCGATTTCAGCTTTCCATTACACCAAAGAACATCTGCCTCCTGTGAGTTTACAAGAAGTTGTAGTCTATTTTGTATTCTGGCGAAGTACTGAGTTTGACGCCAAATACCTCAGCCATCCTTTGGACGCAGTACTCTATACTTTACAGCAATAATCTACTCGACGCCAGCATTCCGACGGTGTAAAGAATGTCTACTTGGCATCAGTATTGGTGGAGATACAGGCTATTATGGAGGTGATGTGTGCCCTAGTGAAGTGCTCACTTTGACGCCAGATTCCTCCGCCATCCTTTGGGCGCAGTACTGGATACTTTACAGCAATATCCTACTCGACGCCAGCATTCCAACGGTGCAAAGAACGTCTACTCAGTGTCAATATTGGTAGAGTTACAGCCTATTTTGTCTCCTGGTGAAGTGCTGAATTTGATGCCAGAATCTGTCCTCAATACTCTGATACCCAGGCCAATGTTTGGTGTCCTAGACGTACTCGACGCCAGCTTTCCAACGGTATAAAGGACGTCTTTCCGGCATGAATATCCGTGGAGTTACAGCCTGTTTTGTGTCCTGGTAAAGTGCTGACTTTGACGCCAGATTTTGTCCTCAATACCCTGACGCCTAGGCTGATGCTTAATGTCCTAGACGTACTCGATGCCAGCTTTCCAATGGTATAAAAAATGTCTTTCCGACATTAATATCCGTGGTGCTACAGCCTATTTTGTGTCCTGGCGAAGTGCTGGCTTTGACGCCAGATTCTGTCCTCAATACCCTGACGCCTAGACTGACATTTGGTGTCCTAGACGTACTCGACGCCAGCTTTCCAACGGTATAAAGGACGTCTTCTTGATACTAATATTGCTGGAGTTTTAACTTGATATATCTATTAGACTCTGTATTATTCGTGTATTTACTCACTTACTTTTTCTAGCCTAGCCTGGGCCTGTGTATCTATAGAAATAAATCATGTTTACTGTAAAAATATAGTTTATTTTAGAATAACCTAGGCATAAGTTATACTTTGTATTGGCTGTATCTGGTGAATTCTGAATTTTAAGAGATATATTGTGACGTCGGTTCCTGTGTTCTGTTACGTCCAGAGTTTGGCAGGTATGTTCCGTTGCGTCCTGAGTTTCACCAGTATGGCCCGTTGCGTCCTGACATCGGTTGTCACATCCTTGTACATCCTAGTTAATGATTTGCATTCTGCACGTCCTGTGCGTCAGAAGCACATGACGCATAAGACGCAACCAAGAATTTTTGCTGATGGAAACCTTCTGATTGTCTGGACAATGGGGAAGTATGGAAGTGACTAAAGGATGTATGGCATACCTGGATGGGCAAGAATATGATGGATGAGACAGAAATAGAGATCAATAAAGATAGAGAGGAAACATTGTCTATTAGGTGTTGGCTGCCCCCAAGAGGCCAGACTCTCCCAGCTAGTGTTCATTACGGAGCCTCTGGGGGCCCCAAAAATGCGGGTCCCTGGCCAAAAACCTCGCTTCAGTCCTCTCCCTGGCCCGCGGCAGGGCAGGATTTTTTCTATTGTTTAACCACCATCTCCACCCCAGCTCATGCTCTATGCAGGCCCGCGACAATTTTTCGTAGTACAGGGTAGTAGGATTAGGCCTTAGAGGCCTGGCGGAGTGGGGAGAAGAAAAACTACGGGCCCCAGGCCTGGTAACTATGCGGCTTCCGAGAACAAAACCCGCCTCGTCCTGCCCCGTAATGAATACTACTCTGAGCTATAATATACAAGCGGTTTAGATGCAAAGAATGTATACATGCCAAGCCTAGCTAGTAGAGTAGTTCGTGGGATGGAAAAAAGTGTACCACACTGCTGAACCACGCCATCAATCCGGCTCTCGCTACAGCGTCTGTTACACTGTGATATTGGCTGAGACGCTACTGTTTAGTTTTATCACACAAACCTTAGCAATACACGGTTAGTTAAACGGGCCCTTAGTTAAGTAACGAAGAGAGGATAAGCGGAGTCCCTAAGTTTTGAGTCAATTTCTCTAGCTATTGTCTACCGCTATGCTACAGATATCGTCTGTCATCAATATTAGTAAATCCCGTAGCCTGATGCCCACAAACCTACCTATCTATAGTTCCATAAAACTGCCTGCCTGCATATTAGGCGGAGACAACCGGTATAGACTTAGAATTGTCTAGGCCAATCAAGATTCATTCATATAGACGGAGATTTGTCTAGGAAGGCTCTGAAGTAACTCATTTTGTTTATGACTAAGAGTGCAAGAAAGTAAAATAGGATCGTAAGAACAATATTATATTGTCAAGGTCTCTTCTCTATTGCTTGATGATGTCTAAAGCTTGGGAGGCACTTCAATATTTATATCCCGCATCTGAGTGTTCGCGGACTACATCTATCTAACATACAAAATATGTACCTCTTCAAATTTAATACTCAATGTCTAGTTCTCCATAAAGGTGCAAATACCGGGAGACCCTGAAACCATCACAACGTCTTCGATAATTACTATTTCCTATGTGGAGGACATACTTGTCACCAGTGGTAATTATCCGATCCTCAGAGTCTTTAGAACTGTAACGAGACTCCACTGAGTACTATTACAAGTAGCCAAACCTATACCCATACCGGTATCAAGAGACTACCGTGGTAGAGATGGCGGTAGACTTAGGTCTACCGAGTGGAGGTACCGGTGGTTAGGTACCTCAGTCGGGCATACTAGACCATACCAAAGGTACATAGGTACTAGTAAAGGTTGGGGGTTACCCTACTCTGTAGGGTAACCCAAGTAGTCAATTTGGGAGTTACCCTGAATTACTCGACGGAGAGTCCAGGTAGAGTTACCCTACAGCCAGTTGAGCTTCGAACAAGCTGTAACTTGGAGGTGTGGTTGCTAACACCCCCCTCCGGCCCCGTTATAAGTCCCTAGTGTCATGGGTTACAGCCTGAAGAGTTGCTGTAAGTCTAGCAAAAGTCTCCAAGTGGAGATATTGCCGTAACTCCGTATGCGCTCACGCTGTCCGTCTGACCAGACGCTGTCCGCAGGATATATGAGGGGGAAGGGGAGAACCCGGAGAATAGCCTCCAGGTAGTTTCGTGTAAAACGGACTAAAAACGGACGGAGTAATACTGCTTTGAAGTCGAGAGTAGTATGTGAGGTTACCGGAAGCCAGTAGGCGAGGTAACCGAAGTCCGTTGCCCCGAAAGTGTAATAGTATTGGAGAATCGTTAAGGACTCTAAGACACTAGTCTGAGGTCACGATAAGACTCACTTCTAGGAGGGTTGACTGTGGGTAGCGCCTATTGGTAGTCAACCTCCGAAGTGGTCTATCGGGGGAGCTATGTGGCTATCGTCCGGAATGATATAGAAATGAGTAGAACCGGATAGATGTTCAGGGGCTGCGAATGCTTGTAGAAGACTAAGTGTATATGGGTAGAGAGTTCCATATTTGGTATAACATCTGCTCGGGCATGTCAGCTCGCCACTGGCATGAACGCGATATGAAGAGCTTTTACTCCTGCGGTTGCATTGGAGATTCAGTGGCTAAAACACTTCTATCGGGCAGATGTTAGAACACCACTGAGTGGTCTAGCTCACTACGGGGGATCTTTGTTCCGACCCGTAGAGGTTGGCTAGACAGCCCACGGGAGTTGGGTGCTCACAACCGCAGAGTAGTGATGGAGAGCAACTTGCAGCATACCAAACCTACTTAAGTATATGCGAGTTTTCCTCTACTCTGGCAATCAAAGACCTCTCGAGATCAGGACTTAATTGAGTAAACGCTGTGGCTTAACGATATTAAGTTTTACCTTTTTATTTTTTCAACTCTACTGTTGATTATCTTTATCTTTACTTCTGAAAGAATACTTCGGTGCGGTCGCAACCTGGGGATCCATCTTCCCAGAGGGAGCCCCCGTTACAAGACCTGTAGCTGAGTTCTTACGTTGAACTATGTTGGCTCCAATAGTCCTTTTCGTTACCAAGAGGATCAATCTTGATACGAAGTTGTCTTTGCATATATGCTGGAGTCGATGACTTCTAGTCGTGATAACTTAACAACTTACTGATAGAATTCGTTCTGATGGCTCTCCCTTTGTAAAGGAGAGGTTATTCTATTGAACACTCACATAATTCCTTGGTCAGCAACTCCTGGTTGTTCTATGTAGAGGGGGTGGACCTTTGTGTTGTGTTGGTCATAATTCCTGTAAACGTGGTACACCCTATATCATAGTTGCAACACTCCTTGGAGCTCGTTGGCTTCCTTGGTAGTGTCTTCCAGAAGTTCTAGACTCTTTTTGATTATCGAAGGGTAGATGTGAATGCGTTGGTTCTTTGTCTCAAACCTTCTAGCATTCAAATCATGTCCATGTGCGAAAACATCCTATTACATATGGCCTATGCTAAAGATGTCTTATCTTTGAAGCCTAGTAACTCCCTGGGTAGTTGTCGGATTTACTTCATTCCACTTCTTAAGTCTTGCCAGAGGTCCCCTCTTATATATCCTGTGAACAGCTTTCGGTCGGTCAGACGGCAGTGACGTATACGGTATTATTCTGACACCTTCAACTCTGTAACCATATAGTCACAGGAAGCAACTAAGGTTAATGTGTATGATAACGTACGGGCCCCGTCAGGGGGCTGCAGGGGCGTGTTAGAGACTAAGATTCTCGAACTCGGATAAGGTTACCCTATCTAAGGTATTCTTAGGCTATCAGAATCGGGTACTCCTAACACCGCATGTCCTATAGGCAATTCAACAGTATTTACAATTAGAAGAGAAAAAAAAAAAACACGCAATTAAAAAAGAAAAAAAGAAAAACAGCTACATGCTGAGGTACCCTCACAACTTGTACCACCATTTGGGCATCTTGCCAAACTCCTAATGAGGCTTCAGGGTGGTTTCCACATAGAAATTGTGTACAGTTTGGTACGTAAAGTGGACAACACTGTAGCAGGTTCCTGCATTGGAGCCAATATAGTGCTCCACTGCGTACAAGTGTAAGAAAATAACAGAACCTAGTGAGCATATATTAGTCACTTGCTGGAATTGAAGAGGTAACAGAATACTGTGAAAACTGAAATAATTAGACACAGCATTAAGACGTCCAGAATTCCCCCCTCTAGATTAGAGTGAAAAACATGGCGAGAAGACTCCCCTTCAGTCTTACTTGAGATACAGACCTTACTAAGAGAAGCAATTCCAATGTCTTAGCTCGATGCAATTATTTGGGCTTTTGTTATAGTTGCTGTATATTTAGCCAAGTTGTATATACGTACCAGGAGGACAGTCAACCTTGACTCCAAGTTCAGGAAAGTAGGCATGTCCACCCCGAAAGACTCCCAATACCACAAGCGCACACTACTCCTGTGTTAGGAGTACCCGATTCCGATAGCCTAGGAGTACCCTAGGTAGGGTAACCTTACCCGAGTTCGAGAATCGTAGTCTCCAACACCCCCCCTCCGGCCCCCTGACGGGGCCCGCACGTCATCATACACATCAACCTTTGTTGCGTCCTGTGACTATATGGTCACGGAATTAAAGGTGTCAGGATAACACCGTATACGTCGCTGCCGTCCGTCCGACCGAAGGCTGTTCGCAGGATATATAAGAGGGGACCTCTGGCAAGACCTGGGAAGTGGAACGAAGTCAATCCGGCAACTACTCAGGGAGTTACAAGGCTTCAAAGATATGACATCTTTGGCATGGGCCATAAGTAACGGGACGTTTTCGCACAAGGTCATGAGATGAATGTTAGAAGGTTCGGGATAACGAACCCATGCATTCACATCCACCCTTCGACGATTAGTAAGAGTCTAGAGCTCCTGGAAACACTACCGAAGAAGCCAGTGAGCTTCGAGGAGTGTTGTAACTATGATAAGAGGTGTACCGCAGTTGCAGGATTTACAACCAACACAACACAAAGGTCCACCCCCTTTACATAGAACAATCAGGAGTTGCCGACCGAGGAATTATGAGACTATTCAATAGAATGGCCTCTCCTCTATGAGAAGAGAGTGATCGGAATGAATTCTATTGGTTTGTTGTTGAGTTATCACAACTAGAAGTCATCGACTCCGACATATCTACAGATGCAGTCTCGTATCAAGACTGATCCTCTTGGTAACGAAAAGAACAATTGGAGCCAACAAAGTTCGACTTGAGAACTCGGCTACAGGTCTAATGACTCTGAGAATCGGATAATTACTACTGGTGACAAGTATGTCTACCGGAGAGAAAATAGTAATTACCAAAGAGGGTGTGGTGGTTTTCAGGGTCTTCCAGTGTTCGCACCTTTGGGGAGAACTCGACGTTGCGCATTATTCGAAGAGCTATATATTTTGTATGTTAGATAGATGTAGTCCGCGAACACTCAGACGCAGAATATAAATATCAAAGTGCCTCCCAAGCTTAAGACATCATCAAGCAACGGAGAAGAGACCTTAACAATATAATATTGTTTTTACGATTCTATCCTACTTTCTTGCACTCTTAGTAGTCATAAACAAAACGAGGAGCTTCCGAGCCTTCCTAGACAAATCTCCGTCTATACGAAAGAATCCCGATTGGCCTAGACAACCATAAGTCTATACCGGTTGTCTCCACCTAACAGTATATTGTTAGATCTCCTTGTTACTAAGGCTCTGTACCTACGAGTGAACCACGGTTCACATCATCTCCTCACCGCACGATACGGCGAGACACCAAGTGTCTAGCCCTCTATCCATAAAACCATTGCCTCCAACACTCCGGCTTGGTTAGCTCGGGTATGAGCATAAAGAGAAAAAGAGTTGTCGCAGCCTCCAAAGCAAATCAGTCCAGGGGAACCGATGGATACTTCATTGGACAATAGTCCCAGTGCCTTCAGTAATCCTACGTCTCTCGATCCAGCCCTTCGAAATCCAAGAAGAGGAGGAAGGACCCCTAGCATCGCACCGACATCAAGAGCAACATCTCCTCATTCCAGATCTACTACACCACGTACAAATACCCACGCCGTCGATCTCGCAAGACTCGCGGCTCGGTTAGGAGTGGTTATTGGGCAGATCCGTCAAGACATTACTACCAGTATCGACACTTCTAATATTGCATTTGAAACCCTCACTGCAGATTCTCCGGAAAATGCAAGAGGGTTAATCAAAGTCCAAAAACAATTATTGGAAAGACAGGATCTGCATGATAGTGAGATGACACTCGTATTGCAGAAGTGTGTCTTGGTGGAAGCCAACATTCGGGATATTCAGACCCAGTTGGCAAAGGAGATTACTGCTAAGTTAGCGCAGCAAGATGCTCGACATGAGCATCACGAGGGAGTAACCTCTCAATTGCAACGAGAAGCCCTAGAAAGAGACCTCACCCTGGAACGTGATTTCCAGGTGTTCAAGGATAACCAATTCCAACAAAACATGACGCTACGAGCTATGATATCTAACCTCGCCGAAAGACAAGAACGTGAGGCTAGTAGCTACAGAGACTTCACCTGAACTATTCAGAACGACCAAGCTAGTATCTTGGATACTCTTGGATTACTGACAGATCGCATAACGGAGCTCTCACAAAAAATCGACCAACTGGTCGACAACTAGCGTTGGAATCAGACCCTGAAAGTTGGGCAAAAGCAAGAGAGGAGACTCAACCTCCAGAGGGGCCTTCCCGAGATAAGGGAAAGCAAAGAGAGGGAGAACCTCCCATCCATGCGGCACCAGGGGGTGACCCAGATGATGATGTGAGTGATGATGAAGGAGGGAACAGAGGAAGACGTGGTGGAGGCCAATCCAGATTTAGCCGCGGATTGACACCCGAACAACATGGAACAGCCGATGTACTGGCGGAAGCCTTTGCATTAACCACCAAACGACCGGCTGATGCACTCCCATTTTTCGAAGCAAAATCTTCACAATGCGTCCGCTATTGGTTACTACAATTTGTGGACTACTTCGAAAGAAATCCTAGAACTTGGGATAGTGACCGAGAAAGGGTCATCTTTGCACTAGGGAGAACTAAAGGGGAGTTAGTCAACCCGGTAGCAATGTGGTACCGTAGGGCTATGGATGGACTCCATGGTGTGGAGCAAGATGCCGGCCTGGTAACCTGGACACTCTTCGACCACGAGTTTACAGAACGATTCGCATCAATCGAAGAGGGACGAAAGGCGGTCCGTGATATGGAGAAAGTTGAATATAAAGATAATATTCAAAACTACGTCCAAATCATGACCAATCTTAATACGAAGGCCAAAATAACTGGCCCCGCATGGCGTCTGGCGATGGAAAAGAAGTTACTAGCCAGCATACGTTTACGCCTGTCCCTAGAGACCTTCGATACCGATGCAGAATGGGAAGCAGCACTCAGGAAGGCAGGCCGAGAAGAGGAGGAACTAAAGGAACGGGACCACCTGTTACGGGATAGACCAAAACCCGTAAAAACTTCTTCCGAAGATAGGAAACCTGACAAGCCCAGGTTTAAGAAGGAAAAGCCTCAAATCAAAGGCGGTGGTCCCTCCAAAAAGCGAAGAAGGGAACCGGAACCCGATAAACGGGCAAAAAGACCCTGCGGAGTCAATAAACAAATGCATACCAACTTCAAAAAAGCCGATAAAGAAATTCCCCAGTCCGTCATCGATGAACGAAATAAAGACGGCATATGCACTTGTTGTGGAAAGAAAAACCACGACTATAAAACATGCTGGGGACAAATTAAGGTGTCTACTACAAGGGCAGAGCGACCTACTCTCCCTATTAGACATAGGACCAGGACGGTAGCTACGGTACACCGTCCCCGCAATATTTCTGCCGCCCAAACACCTAGAGGAAACAAACTTTGGGAACTAGGCGAAGATGAGGAAATGCCTTAGGTCACCTCATGGGACAACAACGGCGTCGGCGTTTAGGTAGTCGGGGTTCGTTAAGGTACGAGACCGGAATCGAAATTGGGAACCCCCCGGGGCTGGGGTGAAGTTAGTGAATGGAACCAAGTACCAGCGGTATTATCGTCTGGGTAGTCCGCTAGGGTCAGCAGGAACCAAAAAATAACACCTTGACCAGGAACCCCATCCATACCAGCAGGGAGGCATATTAAGTAGGGTTGTGGGTAAGAGACCTCCAGTCAGAAGGGTTGTCGAATTCATGACGATGAAATCGGCCTGAAAGATTGCGCAAGCCCACATTCCCGAACCTATCAGTCCTGAAGCTGAGTTATGTCAGAAAGAGGGGATGGTTCAAGCGCCCGAACAAGAGCAGCGAATAAGCTAGTTAGTCTCTCAAGTACGCTATTTATTCCGCAGGCCTTACCCACAAGCGTTTCCACTCCCAGTTAGTTCTTAGGGTTGGTGAAGGATGGTACGGACGACCATACCACGTGACGGGATCTTAACCCCTGAAACATGGCGGAGTTGCAGGACACGTATCCGGGAAGTTGTACCAGCTGGACAGCACCGGGGATACCTCTATGTTGCACACACAGCTGTTGCTGGTTGGAAGATCAAACCAATCCTTATGGGAAAAGGAATTGGAGAGGAACAATAGGTTTCGCAAAAAACCAACCTTGTTACCACCAAGGCCCTAAGTATGAGAGAAAGGACAGGCATCCAGCCTAAGAACTGGTCGTGCACTATTAAGTGTATCGGTGAAACGCCGAGTAGGGATTTAGGATTTTCTTTATTAATAGGAAACCAGTTTGGCTGAGGAGACCTGAATGGTCGAAACTGCGCGGGCGCGGTAACAAACATCCTAGTTGTTATCTAACCTCAGACATGTCGAAACGAAAAGACAACGGTTCGACCGCTCATCCAAAGAGACGCGTGTTTGATGCGCCAAAACCCACACGATATGGCTGTCCCGAGGGATATGCTCATATCCATGTTTTGAATCCAAACAGACAAAGGATAAAAATCCGTGTTCTGTTAGACGGTTAGGCGGAAGCCGACTCTGAATAATTGTTGAGAAGACTTAGGCCTGAATCTTTCGTAACAGACGGAGATTTGTCTAGGAAGGCTCGGGGTCGTTCTTTTCGTTTATGACTACTAAGGACTCGCTTAATCGATAAGAGAAATAATTTTATAAAGATTCGTAGGTAAAACAATCTTATATTGTTAAGGTCTCTTCTCCGTTGCTTGATGATGTCTAAAAGCTTGGGAGGCACTTCGATATTTATATCCCGCATCTGAGTGTTCGAGGACTACATCTAATCCTCCTATAACTAAGTATCTATCCAAGATTGTACGCTAACGTCTCGTGGTCTTTAACAAGTGCGAACACTGTTTGACCCTGAACTCTCACACACCATCTTCTTTCTCATAAATTCTTTTCTGTCTAACCGTAGGATGCGTGATTATCCTCGAATGACGGATCTTCGATTTATAGAGACAAGTAGACTCTTGTCTGAAACTGCAGTCGTCTTGACTATCGTTCCAGTAGTCTCTTCCGATTTCACATAGTGGCCAGCGTATGCGTCGGGTACCTATGCATTATGCAGGCTGTATAGACGGTGTGCCAACACTCATAGTCTATCGCCTATTAGGTCTTCTGAGTCTGAGCAGCTTCCCCTCGGTCCGCCTCGCCTCAAAGAGAATCACCTCTCGAGGGATCCTGTCTCCAGGACCAACCAACATACAGCGGCCTTCAGATAGGTATTGGTGTCATATCTAACCCCTATGGCCTCTGGGGCACTGTAGGAGTAGTTGCGGATTTTCGAACCGAAAACGTCCCGTTACTTTCGGCCCATAGTTAGGATGTCTAACTTTGAAGCCTAGTAACTCAATGCGCCTCCGACGGATTTCCTCCGTTCCACTTCTCAGAGGTACCCAGAGGTGCCCTCTTATATATCCTGCGAACAGCTTCCGGTCGGATGGACGGCAGCGATGTATATGGTGTTATGAAGTGGGCTTCATTGAAGTGACATTATAGTCATGGGACGCAACTCTTCGAAATCTCGCTAAGGACGTGCGGGCCCCAGAACGGGGCCGGAGGGGGGTGTTAGGCTCTTGATAAATGAGGGTCTGTGCGCAGTTACCCTACCGAGAGGTCTGTGCATTTTCTTTATGCCTAACATGAGCTCCCTCCTACGAGGTCTCGCCTCGAACACCTTTCTTAATTATCTCTTATTTAACAAAATTCCTTTTAAGACCCGATGTGGTCAGGGTAAATAACCTTCCGGCGTTTGCTTGTCCACCGTAGGAAAACCTTTTCCTCATCGTCTTACTTCTTCCTGCCCTGGCATCTCCGGGTTGTCTCGATGAAACTCTCCGACTACTTCCTCAGCATTTTCCATGCCCGTAGCGGGTTCCCAAGTATTTTCATCTTCCGCACAACCCTGCCATTTCACAAAATACCATAGCTCTCGTACCTGTCGGTAGCGATTGCTGATCCTTTTCCTATATGTCCGTATCTCGCTGCGGACAATTTTCTCTATTTCCCATTGCAAATCCCCTTCAACCTCCTCTGGCTCCCTCGGAGGTTGTCTGCGGTCTGGATGAACCGATTCTCGATATGGTTCAAGTAAGGATACGTGGAAAACAGGGTGAATATTCCATCGGTCGGAAATGTTTAGTTTAAACGCTCGATTGCCTCTCTTTTCCAATATCTGGAATGGCCCATATCATTTGAGCGCTAGCTTTTTCGACTTCCGTCTAGTGCGGATATTTTTTGCGTTTAACATAACTTTGTCGCCAATATTAAACTCAGGTTGTTTTTTGGCTTTCCGATCGTAGTATTTCGCCATTCCTTCCCGTGTCTTTTCAAGCGAGCTCTTCGCTTGTTCATATATCGTCTTAATCCAGTTCGCGTATAGGGTAGCGCCGGGGTTTTGAACCTCACGTTCTTTCATCCAGTCCGTCTGGGGGTGGAACCCATAGTTTGTGTAGAAGGGCGACATTCCATGGGCGTTGGTCGCAGAATTGTTGTACGTGTGTTCCGCTAGCGGTAGCAACTGATACCAGTCGTCCTGGTCGTAGTTGACAAAACTTCGAAGGTATCCTTCCAGCCCTTGGTTGGTTCTTTCTGTTTGTCCATCCGTTTGTGGATGATACGCGGTTGACATTTGTCGCTTTATTTCCAACGCCTTACACAGGGATTCCCAAAATTCCCCCGCAAACTTAGAGTCCATGTCCGAAATGATTTCCGTCGGTAAGCCATGTAGCTTCCAAACTTCCCCTAAGAATGTATTTGCGACATCCTTTGCCGTGGCCGTAGTTTGTAATCCAAGAAAGTGTGCCATCTTCGTGAATCGGTCCACAACTACCATGATTTGTGTACAACCTTGTGACTCTGTTAATCGGGTGATGAAGTCTACTGATATCGATGACCATGCCGTAAACGGGGTCAGTAGCGGCTGCAACAATCCGTACTTCGCATGTCGTGGTGATTTATTGTGTTGACATTCATCACAGGACCGTACGTAGTCATTGGTCCACTCGGCTAATCCCTTCCAGTAGAAATCTCTCATGATGATTTCAAGGGTCTTTTCTTGTCCGAAGTGTCCCGCTATCTTTGCGTCGTGGCATCCTTCGGCTATCTTGGTGTACAAAGCTTGGTTGTCCGGCACGAATAGACGATTCTTATTGTATAGGAGGTCGTCAATTAATGTCCAGTTCTTAGGGAATTCTTTTCCTTCAATTCGGAGCTTTGACAAGTTCTCTCGCCGTTTTAGCCAGTCTCTATCCGACAGCGTTGCTTCAAGAAGTTGTTCGAGGAACTCAGGATTAAACCTTTTCATAGTCTTTTGTCTTAGCATGGCCGTTGATAATAGTATTTTCTCTGGCATTTCTTCGATGTCGTACCAGGACAAATTTTCGGTTGCCGATGCTTCTAGCTGACATATGGTGGGCTCTTGTTCCTTTATCGTCAAGCTTCTTGTAGCGATGTCGGTACTGCCGAAACCTTGGGCTCCTCTCTCAGTCTCGTCTAATTTATCGACTTCCATTAAATCGGATGTGTCGACTTTTTCCACTATGAGTTGCGCCATTCTGTCTCCTTCTCGGACTTGACAATCAACATCCTTGTGGTTGTATAGCAAGACTTTGAGTTCTCCCGTATAGTCGGCGTCTATTGTCCCTGCGCCGACCGAGACTCCGGAACGTACTGCCAGCCCGCTACGGGCCGCTACCCGTCCATATGTCCCTGCTGGTAGGCTTATTGCTATTCCAGTATCTAGTAGCGCTTGTCCTCGTCTAGGGATGATGGCATCACTTAAGGCATAGAGGTCATGTCCGGCTGCCATTCTTGAACCTTTGGTGGGTAACCTCGCCTTATGGTTCAACCTTCGTATTCGGATATATTTGTCCGAGTTATTTGTCTTTGGCTTCAGCGCCAGGTCTTTCTCATCGCTCCAGCCCAGTACTTCTTTCCCTAATCCTTCTTCCTTCTCCTCCTGTAGTGCCAACAGCATTACGTGGAAGTGTTCCGGCTTCAAAACGGTTTGCTCGCAATGCGTAGCTCCCTCCTCAGGACGGTACTCCGGCCGTCTACTTAGAGCGTCAGGCTTTCCGCCCTTCGTTCCTGGTCGATAAACAATCTTAAAATTGTATTCCGCCAGCTTCTGAGCCCATCGTATTTGGCGTCGGCTCCAAACCTTAGAAGTAAGGAAGTATTGTAGGTTTTGATGATCGGTATATACCGTCACAGGTTTTTCCGTGCCTACTAAGTACTGTCTCCATTCTTTGAACGCTTCTAGGATTGCAAGCAGCTCCTTGTCATGAATCTCGTAGTTTCGTTCAGCCGAGTTCAACTTTCGTGAGTGAAAAGCTACTGGATGTAGCCTTTTTTCCACAAACTGTGACAAGACACAGCCTAAGGCAAAGTCGCTTGCATCCGTTTCTACCACCGTTTCCCGGTCTGGATAGAAATGTTGTAGAATGGGCGCAGTCGTAAAGCGATGCTTTAGCTCCTTGAACGCTGATTCTTGCTCAGCGCCCCAATGAAAATCCTTTGGATTTCCTTTTAGTGTCTCCATTATAGGTTTACACACTCCAGAGAAACTTCGTATAAATCGTCGGTAAAAGTTGGCAAATCCAATGAATATCTGGACTTCCTTTACCGACGCCGGCGATTTCCAACTCAATACGGAGTCGACTTTCCTCGTGCTCATAGCCACCCCTTCGACAGATACCATATATCCCAGGAATTCTACTTCTTGGACATGAAAGACTGACTTTTTCAAGGATACAGCTAGTTGGTAGTCTGCGAGTCTTTGCAAGACTTGATCGACTAACTCAACGTGACTTTTTTCATCCTTTGAATATATCAAAATGTCATCCAAATAGCAGACCACTCCGTAGTCCAAAAGTTCATGCAGGACTTGGTTCATCATGTCTTGGAAGGTTGCGGGAGCATTAACGAGTCCGAAAGGCATCACCTTGTATTCGTAATGGCCGTATCGGGTCCGAAAAGCTGTCTTCCACTCGTCCCCTTCCTTAATTCTTATCAGATGATAGCCGTCTTTTAGATCAAGCTTTGTGAAAATCTTAGCCCCAGCTACTCGATCTCTTAGCTCGGACATCAGTGGCAGCGGGTGCTTGTTCAAAACCGTAATACGGTTGAGGTTTCGGTAGTCTACAACTAACCGAAGTTTACTGTCAGGTTTTGGCACGAACAGCACTGGTGCGCCTGCTGGGGATTTGCTTCTTGTGATGTTTCCTTGATCCATCATCATTTTAAGGTATTCCCTTAATGCGGCAAGCTGTTTTTCTGATAAGGGGTATATTGGACCCCAGGGCGCTTTTGCGTCGTCCTTTAGTTCGATTTCGTGATCGAACGTCCTCCGGGGCGCCAACTTTTCTGCTGTCTGGGGCAAGAATAGGTCCTTGTGTCGCCAATATTCTTGAGGTAGTGATCCCAAGACTATATCGTCGGGACTTTCGCTAGTGCCAATTTTTCCAATATAGGCAGCGTTTTCGTCAAAGACTACCGTCTCATCGTATTCGAACATGTCGGCTATTCCTTCGTCTTCCTCCACACATTTTTCACAACATTTTGCGTCGAACGACCACCTTTTTGGGTCTTCAATGTGGGATATAGGATGTTCCTCATGCCACCAGCCGAATGGTATGATCATTCCGTACGATCCAAGTTCTGCTATCTCGCAGGTTATCTCAGACAGATGTCTATTTCTTCCTATCTCCAACCATAAGGGATGAGTGTAGAACTTCCCTCCGGAGACTGCTGCGGTCCCATCAAACCCATAAATCTTGACCGCGTCTGACCGTTGTGTGAACGGTAATCGGTGTTCCTGTACCAATCTTTGATTGATTACGAACACATTAGAGCCTGAGTCCAATAGGACTTTAATTTTTTGTCGCCTATGGTTTAAAAGGAGGTAGGCGTCTCCCTCAGGGCAGGAATATCTTTTGGGTAGAGACGCGTAAAGCTTGCGTCTTCGCGGCTGACCACGATCTTCTTCTGGCTTTCGTTTTGGCATTATGTAACAAGGTGTTTGTTACCATGCCCGCACGGTTTCGACCATTGAGGTCTCCTCAGACAAACTGAAACGTTCTTAGTATATCGGGCAGCCCACTACTAGCGGTCTTTACCTCCTGCCGAGGAGTTCCCATACCTTCCACTTTTTCTACCTGTGGAACCAAACTTGGGGGTCTCTGCCATCGTCCAGATATCATGGGGACAAGAGCCGGGTGTGTAGGGCTGGTCGGCTGTCTCTTTGATAACCTTCCCGGGCTTATTATCCACCCTCGCTTAACCGTAGACAGTGTCCTCATTTTATCGGTTGCCCGTCCAGTACCAGCGCGGCACCTAAGAAGTAATAATTAGAGATGAGGTCTAGAGCTCTTGTGCCTATTGGCCGAAGATACGCCTTGCTCGTCTCTCTAAGTTTCTCATCTTAGCCCTACTGTCGCTCCTGTCGGTACCCTTGGTGCTGTCTGTTTCCTGTCTAGGTTTTGGTCCTTATCGGAGACCTTTCAGATTCCAGGTCATGTGCCTGACTACCCAAACAAGCATGTGTCCAGCACATTGGGGCGAAACATACGTTATTACCTTGGGAAGCATAGAGGCGCCGCCAATGTTACCATTGCTCTTTGTTAATCCTCTTGTCTCAGCAAGAGGGACGCATGTACTCCCACTCAGGCCGTCCCGCATAGTTGCTTTCCTCGCTTCGGTTTTCCTTTTGCCGTTGATTTCGACTCCTAGCGACTATGTGTCTGCTAGACTACCCGAACACCGTCGTTGTCGGTACCCTTGTGAAGACCTATGTGATTTCTTCGTCTTCGCCTAATTCCCACAACTGGCTGGTGGTTCTGACCTGTCCAGCCTGTGCGGGTCTTCGAGGAGGTCTAGGTGGCTTGATAGACCTTGCTCGACTTGGGCCCATTCTTAGTGGCCTTCGGCTAACTGCGGCCGCTGATACTTGAATGTTCCCATAGCACGTTTTATATGTGTGGTTCTTTTTTCCACATCTCGTGCAATTGTTGTCCTTTTTTCTCGCATCAATAACACTTTGCGAGATTCCTTGGTGTGCTTCAGACCAATTCCAGTGTGTGATCGGAGCACTTCCTCCAAATTTCTTAGTCGGCCGTTCCGACTTGTGGTCCTCACGTTTCCTTTTTCGTGAGGGTCCCCCACCACCCTTTATATAAGCCTTATCTCTTCATGGCTTATCAGACCTTTCGTCCTTTGAGGATTTATCCGTGGTATCCTTAGAGGAGGTGTGTCGGGAATTGCCTTCTTTCAGTAACTTTTTTCGGTACTGAAGGTCTTCTTCTGCCCGGCCGGCTTCTATAACAACATCTTCCCATTCCTTGTCGGTGTCGAACTTTTGGAAGGAGATGCGGGCGAGGATGTCTTCGGGCAAGTTTCTCTCGACTGCCTCTCTCCATGATTCACCTGTCATATTGGCTTTGTTGTTCAGGTTGTGCATGATTCGGAGGTAGGTTTGAATGTTGCCTTTGTATTTTACTTCCTTCATGTCCCGCAGGGCTTGTCGTCCTTCTTGTAGGGGCGCAAAGGCTTTTCCTATTTCGTACAAAAAGCCGGCCCAACTTCGAAAATTCCGATTTTGGGTTTCGCCCTGTAACCCGTCCATCTTTCTTCGGTACCATATCGTGTATGGGGTTACCACTTTTCCCTTGGTATGGTTGAGGGCGTATATGACCCGTTCCCGATCATCCCTCCAAATGTGGGGATTTCGGTCGAAGTAATTGATACATTATTGAAGCCAAATGTGCACATCTTGGTGCTTTTCTCCTTCAAAGAGCGGTGGTGCCTCCGCTGGTCGTTTTGTGTTTACCACGAAGGCTTCCGCCAGGACATTTGCCAGGTCTGATTGTTCTGGGGTTAGACCCCTGCGGCGTCTTTCTGGACCGCCGCCCTTTCTTCCTTTTCCTTCAGCGTCATAATCGCTGCCGTCGTCATCGTCATCACTAGGATATCCTCCTCCTCCTTGTCCAGGTGGTGGAGTTGCGTCTGAGGTTCCTTCCCGACTAGCTAGGGGTTTCTCAATCTGTTTTCCCTTTTCCTGCCTAGTCGGTCTGGAATAGTACTCATCATCATCTTCCACCGATTCCATCCTTACACGCTTGCTAGCTTCCGGTTTTTCTTTCGAAGCCACTTTCTTTCTCGAGGACATGAGAAGTTCTTGGACCGCTTCACCAATCCTTTTAAGTTCACCCTGTTCAGACGAGAGTGCCTCACGAGTCTTCTTTGCCTCGTTTTGAAAGAGCGTATCTCTTTCTTTGAAGGCACTATTTACCTTCCGGTCTCGGTCCTTCATTTCCTTTCTGATTTCTTCTACTGCTTGTTGTAGAAGAATGTCCCGTTCTAGCGTGGTCTGGTGTAACTGCGAGGTGACCCCTTCGTGATGTTCTTGTCTGGCAGCTTGTTGTGCCAGGCTTTCCGCGATTTCCCTTACTATTCTTTCTTGTAGAGACTTTACTTCGCTCTCTACTCCCTGACATTGCATCAACAGGACCCCTATGTCCTGATTATAGATTTCCTTTCCTTCGGCAATTTGTTTTTGAACTTCAAATAGTCGAAGGGCGTTTTCTTGTTGAGCTCCCGTGAGCTGGGCAAACGCTATGTTTGCAGAGTCAATGGAGGAAGTTATGTCCCTCCGGACATCGCATAATACCACTCCTACCCTTGCAGCTAACTTTGCCAAGTCGGCTGCCTGATCCCTTGGCCTCGGCGTAGATGAGCGGGATGAGCTGGGAACACTTGATGCCCGTGATCCATCTCTTGGTGGACGCCTTATTCCCGGGGGGAGTGATGAAGGTTGGCTTGGTGCATTTTCACCTTCGCTCCCGGTATCCATTGCATCCTTATCTTTTATTTTCTTGGGAGGTTCTATCCATGGTACCGGCGTCCCCGGACCTTGAGGAAACCACGATGTCGATGGTTCAGTCATCCTTTCTTATAATGGAATTTTATCCTAATGAGAGTTCGGGTGGTTCCCGAGTCTCCACGCCAAAGGTATAGTAGGTGTGAAGCAACTATCAAAGGATGCTTCTTCACTGGTGTCCCAGTCGAGGAAAGGTTTCCAAACAAATTCTGGCCCGTACCAGGTTTCGTAAAGCTTTTGAAATTGTTCCTCTGTAGGAACTAGAGTTGGGTCGGTATACCACGAGGGAGCTTCTTGTTCCAGAAATGGTATTTCTAGGAGCTCCGGCAGACTGGATAACACTAGACGAATAGTAGGGTAGTGTACCCTGGTCGGCGGTTCGAATATTGAATTGGTTCGTGAGAGTGCCTCAAGGGTATCTAAACCGACCGTATCTTCAATGGTAGGGTAGTGTACCGTATCTTCAATGGTCTCGTCGTCTGCGTGACTCGAACCCATGCGCTTATTTAGTGCAGAGTGGTGACCGACTTATTTAGTGAGCCTTGGTAACAAGGAGAGCTAACAATATAGTGTTAGGCGGAAGCCGACTCTGAATAATTGTTGAGAAGACTTAGGCCTGAATCTTTCGTAACAGACGGAGATTTGTCTAGGAAGGCTCGGGGTCGTTCTTTTCGTTTATGACTACTAAGGACTCGCTTAATCGATAAGGGAAATAATTTTATAAAGATTCGTAGGTAAAACAATCTTATATTGTTAAGGTCTCTTCTCCGTTGCTTGATGATGTCTAAAAGCTTGGGAGGCACTTCGATATTTATATCCCGCGTCTGAGTGTTCGCGGACTACATCTAATCCTCCTATAACTAAGTATCTATCCAAGATTATACGCTAACGTCTCGTGGTCTTTAACAAGTGCGAACATTGTTTGACCCTGAACTCTCACACACCATCTTCGTTCTCATAAATTCTTTTCTGTCTAACCGTAGGATGCGTGATTATCCTCGAATGACGGATCTTCGATTTATAGAGACAAGTAGACTCTTGTCTGAAACTGCAGTCGTCTTGACTATCGTTCCAGTAGTCTCTTCCGATTTCATATAGTGGCCAGCGTATGCGTCGGGTACCTATGCATAATGCAGGCTGTGTAGACAGTGTGCCAACACTCATAGTCTATCGCCTATTAGGTCTTCTGAGTCTGAGCAGCTTCCCCTCGGTCCGCCTCGCCTCAAAGAGAATCACCTCTCGAGGGATCCTGTCTCCAGGACCAACCAACATACAGCGGCCTTCAGATAGGTATTGGTGTCATATCTAACCCCTATGGCCTCTGGGGCACTGTAGGAGTAGTTGCGGATTTTCGAACCGAAAACGTCCTGTTACTTTCGGCCCGTAGTTAGGATGTCTAACTTTGAAGCCTAGTAACTCAATGCGCCTCCGACGGATTTCCTCCGTTCCACTTCTCAGAGGTACCCAGAGGTGCCCATTTATATATCCTGCGAACAGCTTACAGTCGGACGGACGGCAGCGACGTATATGGTGTTATGAAGTGGGCTTCTTTGAGATGACATTATAGTCATGGGACGCAACTCTTCGAAATCTCGCTAAGGACGTGCGGGCCCCAGAACGGGGCCGGAGGGGGGTGTTAGGCTCTCGATAAATGAGGGTCTGTGCGCAGTTACCCTACCGAGAGGTCTGTGCATTTTCTTTATGCCTAACATAGACTCAGGATCCAATGTGTTCCTAATCAACAAAGACCTCGTTAAGTAATTGAAAATTCCGTTCACAGAGAGACCGAATCCGGTCACAATTCAAGGCTTCGACGGAGTACCGTCTCCATCAGGAGGAAAATTTTATACGTCTCCACTATGGCTTGAAATTGGACGCAATAAACACTTGTCCGAAGTCGCGTGCGAAATCGCAGCAGCCTGAGATTATGGGATGATTATCCCATTTGGGTGGTGGCATTCAGAACACCCCCTATCGAATATTGGGGATCCTGATAACTGGGAATTCAAAGACCCTAAATGTAAAACTACTTGTGTGGAAGAAGAAGACGAAGGAATTGCAGATATGTTCGAATATGACGAATCGGTAGCGTGGGATGAGAACTCGATTTAAATTGCCAGAATCGGAACCATCGAAGACCCCAATGAGGTCAACTTCGACTCCCTCCCTAAACACTACTGGGAATTCAAGAAACTGTTCCTACAGCAAACTGCGGCGAAGTTACCACCTAGAAGAACATTCTATCATGAGATCAAGCTAGTTGATGGAGCGAAACCCTCCTTGGGACCCATATATCCCTTATCTGAAAAACAACTTAAACTCCTACGCGAATATCTCAATGATATGATCCGACAAGGGAAAATTAAACGAAGTCAATCACCATTTGGTGCACCAATCCTTTTCACACCAAAAGCTGATGGTCGACTAGGTTTAGTAGTGGATTACCAAAACTTAAATAAGATTACTATCTTAAATAAGTACTCACTACCTCTAATGTCAGAACTACGCGATCGAGTAGCAGGCGCAACCATCTTTTCAAAAATTGACTTAAAAGACGGTTATAACCTGATTTGGATAAAAGAAGGGGATGAATGGAAAATGGCCTTCCGAACACAATATGGACACTACAAATATAAGGTAATGCCGTTTGGATTAGCCAACGCTCCGGCAACGTTTCAAGATATGATGAACGAAGTCCTCCGAGAACATCTTGACCAAGGAGTTGTCTGCTACCTTGACGATATTCTCATCTATTCAAAGACTGAGAAAGAACATATTGAGTTGGTAAAAAAGGTTCTGCAAAAACTAGCGGATTTCCAACTTGCAATTTCAATTAAAAAATATTTTTTCTACGTGAAAGAGGTGGAATTTTTAGGCTACATAGTGGCCGTTGATGGGGTGTCTATGAGCACCCGAAAGGTAGACTCCGTATTGGATTGGAAGCCACCCAAGTCGGTTAAGGAAGTCCAGATCTTCCAAGGATTTGCGAATTTTTACCGACGCTTTATAGAAAACTTCTCTAAAATCTGTGCTCCGATCACGGAAACATTGAAGGGCAATCCGAAAAAGTTCCGGTGGGGCCCGGAACAAGAGGCACCATTTCAAGAACTTAAGAGAAGATTCACTTCTGTCCCTATTCTACACCATTTCTTTCCCGAAAGAGAAACAGTTGTGGAAACAGACGCTAGCGACCTCGCTTTAGGATGCGTCTTATCGCAGGTCGTAGAAAAACGACTCCATCCAGTGGCGTTCCATTCCCGCAAACTGAACTCAGCGGAGCGGAATTACGAGATCCACAATAAAGAACTATTGGCGATCCTAGAAGCATTCAAAGAATGGCGCCAATACTTGGTTGGAACTGAAAAACCGGTTACTGTCTACACCGATCACCAAAACCTCCAATATCTCCTCACCTCAAAGGTCTGGAGCGGTCGCCAGATCCGCTGGGTGCAAAAGCTCGCAGATAACAATTTCAAAATTGTCTACCGCCCGGGTACCAGAGGTGGAAAACCGGATGGACTCAGTCGACGGCCGCAGTACCGTCCTGAGGAGGTAGCTGCACATCGCGAACAAGCGATCTTGAAGCCCGAACATTTCCAAATCAATTCAATTACAAGAACTAAGATGGGGGAAATTCGAATCTGCTTACTTGCAGGAAACCCTGAAGGCGATATATGTGCAGACGACATCCAAGAGGAGCCCAAATGGAATGATCCCAATTCCGTTATTCGGGTCAAAAGGTTAGACACAAGAGCAAGGCTTCCAACCAAGGGCTCAAGAATGGCAGCAGGCCATGATCTCTACGCTCTGCAAGAAGATATAGTCCCAGCAAGAGGACAGTTAATAGTCGGAACCGATATAGCAGTAGGACAACCGGTTGGAACATAGGGAAGAATTGCTCCCAGAAGCGGGTTAGCCGTTAAAAGCGAGATTTCAACAGGTGCCGGAGTAATTGATGCGGATTACACCGGAGAACTCAAAGTTCTACTATTCAACCACCGAGACGCGGACAGTCACATCAAAGAAGGGGACCGTATTGCCCAACGAGTGATAGAAAAGATTAATACCGCTGATATGATGGAAATAGATAGCCTGGACGAAACAGAAAGAGGAACGGCGGGATTCGGCAGCACAGATATTGCTACAAGAGCTATGACTATCCAAGAGATTGAACCAGTAGTCAGCCAGCTCCATACATCAAAGGATCAGAATAAACACTGGTATGACGTATCTGAAATACCCGAACGAACCCTCGTGACTAGTACTATACTAGCCCGTAAAGAATTGAAGAAATTCAATCCCGAATTTCTGGAGCAGATTCTGAAGGCCATTCCAGGTGATAAGGAATGGCTCAAGCGAAGAAAAGAGTTGGAAAATCTCCGAGACAATGACAAACCTTTCCCAAAGGATTGGACCCTAACCGATGATTTGCTTTACTATAAACAAAGACTATTTGTACCAAACAACCAAAGCCTTTATATCACAATAGCCGAAGGGTGTCACGACGCAAAAATTGCCGAACACTTCGGACAAGAAAAAACCCTCGAAATCATCATGCAAGATTTCTATTGGAAAGGTCTGGCAAATTGGGTAAACGATTATGTACGGTCTTGTAACGACTGTCAACACAACAAGTCACCACGTCACGCGAAGTATGGTCTACTTCAACCACTATCAATACCATATGCAGCTTGGGCATCCATATCCCTGGACGTTATAACACAGTTACCACAAAGTCAAGGATGTACCCAAATAAGGGTAGTGGTTGACCGGTACACTAAGATGGCCCATTTTATCGGATTAGAGGGAACAGCGACCGCGAAAGATGTCGCTACTGCCTTGAAGAAGAAAATATGGAAGCTACACGGCTTACCATCAGAGATTGTCTCAGATATAAACTCGAAGTTTGCAGGAGAATTTTGGGAAACATTGTGTAAAGCATTAGATATAAAAAGGAGGATGTCAACTGCATACCATCCACAAACTGACGGACAAACTGAACGAACCAACCAAGTGCTGGAAGGTTACTTACGAAGTTTTGTCAATTACGATCAGGACGATTGGTATCAGCTCCTACCCTTAGCCGAACATGCTTACAACAACTCGGCAACCAATGCACACGGAATAACTCCATTCTACGCAAACTATGGGGTCCATCCTCAAACGGAATGGATGAAGGAGCGCGAAGCGCATAATCCCGGAGCAACCCTTTACGCGAACTGGATAAAAATGATTCATGAGCAAGCACGGCAATCACTCGAACAGACACTAGAAGCTATGGCCAAATATTATGATAGAAAGGCCAAGCAACAACCAGACTTCAAACCCGGCGATAAAGTAATGTTAAACGCAAAGAATATTCGCACCCGCCGGAAGTCCAAAAAGTTAAGCCCAAAACTTTATGGACCCTTCGTGATTCTGGAAAAACGAGGAAGCCAGGCATTCAAACTCAACATATCGGATCGTAGGAATATACACCCACTATCCCATGTTTCTCTGTTGGAACCCTACAGAGAGTCGGTACGAGTAGACCGACAACAACCTCTCAGGGAACCGGAAGATATCCAAGGCGCCCTAAAATGGGAGATAGAAAAGATTGTAAGAAGTGAGATACGCTCTTACAGGAAAAGGGTCCATGGCCGGTATCAACAGATACGCGAGCTCTGGTATTTTGTTAAATGGCAGGGTTGTTCCGAAGACGAGAACACTTGGGAACCTGCAACAGGAATGGATAATGCGAGGGAATTGGTGGAAGGATTTCATCGCGATAATCCGGAAATGCCACAACGGGCAGAGGAAGGACGATGAGGATAAGGTTTTCCTACCGTGGACAAGCAAACGTGGAAGGTTTTTTACCCTGCTTTCATCGGGTCCTTAAATGATTAATGTTTAAGGTTTATTATTTAATATTTAAAATTTAATGTTTAATTTTTATTTTGTACCAAAGGGGCATTCGAGGCGAAGCCCTAGAGGAGGGAGCTTATGTTAGGAGTACCCGATTCCGATAGCCTAGGAGTACCTTAGGCAGGGTAACTTTACCCGAATCCAAGAATCTTAGTCTCCAACACCCCCCTCCGGCCCCCTAACGGGGCCCGCGCGTCATCATATACATCAACCTTTGTTGCGTCCTGTGACTATATGGTCACAGAATTAAAGGTGTCAGAATAACACCGTATACCTCGCTGCCGTCCGACCGACCGCAGGCTGTTCGCAGGATATATAAGAAGGGACCTCTGGCTAGACCTGGGAAAGTCAGGCCCCCTCCCGCGCCCCCCTTTACCAGGTTGGGGCGATTGTGAATGGGTTCGACCTAGACACCCCCAGATATGATACCGCTTCGGGCAAAAACTACGGCAACCCCGAGGCCTACGCGGTCAAGTACCCCAACTCATGGGAAGCCCGGACCTTCCATGACGGCAAATACCCCCCCCTCTCTGAGTGGACCCCTGGTAACATGGATCCTACCTACCTGCGCCCTCCTCGCTCATTCGCCCTGGCTGCTGCTGACGGGGGCAAGAAGAAGACCAAGGGGCCTAAGTCGAAGCCACCCTCAGCTGCGCAAGTCGCATCCGGCACCTCGGCGTCTCCTGTTAAGGAGACTCCTGTCCTGCCAGCAGCACAACGTCGTTTCTTCGCTCCTCGCTCCTCTCCGGCTCCCCACCCCGAAGCTGATAGAATTTTCCGCGACCCTCCCTGACATCGCTGCCTCGGTTCTCCGTGAGGCCAACTGCTCCCTACCACTTTCCCTTTCTGCCCGGGTTAACGACTGAGGCTCCGTTACTCTCACCGTCCTCGACCCCTTCACTCCCGCCACCTCCTACGCCCCATACTATCAAGCCCTCGCCAACCGCCTCAACCAAGTCTCCCCGGTAGGTGACAATGCCTACCTGCCCTTCAGACCCGCCCCCAACGAAGTTCAACTCGCCATCCACTCCCTCCCCCTCGCCTACCTCCTAGAAGACCAAGAAGACCTCCTCTCCCTCCTCCAGGAGTCCGTCCGCAACGCCGCGGGCGTCACCATCTTCTCGGCCCGCTACCTCAATCGGGACCTGGACTCCAGGATGTCCAAGTCCGCTACCTCTGTCGTCGTCACCATCGCTCCCGAGGACATCAATGCCATGGGAACCTCTATCCACCTCTTCTCTAGAAGACGCCGGGTTGAACGCGCCTTCTCTTCCAACCGCTTCACCCAGTGCCGCAACTGCTGGAAGTTCGGCCACCAGGCTCCTCGATGTAAGCTGGATCACCCGATATGTCCAATCTGCTCCCTCCCGCACACACATTCGGCGCACCGCTGCCAGAATCCCACCTGCCCTAAGGCGGGTAACACCAAGGCGGTCCTCAACTGCTGCCCCTCCTCCATTGCTTCCTGCCCCAACTGTAAGGAGCCGCACGCGGCCACAGACAGGGACTGCCCGGAGCGACCCGCCCCAACCCCCAAAGACCCCTCCGCCTCACAACCACTAGGCCAAAGTGATGAGGATGGCATGGATGTCGGCCCTGATGGTGCCGACGCCGGTGCCGGCCCCTCCACCCGGAGACAGACTCTTGCCCCGCCTTTTGCGACCCCCAGCCGCCCCCATCCTCGCGTCCCGCCCGAGACCCCACAGACAGCTACTCGTTCCTCCTCCAGGGCCAACGTCCCCCCCACCCACGGGGACTACGACCCAGCCCGTACCGCAGAAAATCCCTCCGGCTTGTCCGGGTAAATGCCTTCTCCCGATTCTCCTCTCCCCAGGCCCTCTGGCAGGGATCCTGGCCTTCTGAATCTTTCCTTCGTTCAACATAACAGCTTGGGTAGCTGGGATGTTTTTCTTTCTTTATTTCAGAGTTTTTCTGCTTTGTCTTCCTTGCAGGCGATTGTGGCCATACAGGACCCCCCTGTGTGGAGGGCACGCTTACCTTCCTTTCCTGGCTATAAATGTTTTTCCCCACCCCCCTCCTTTGGCAAGCCCCGTGTGGCTTGCTTCGCTCTTTTGTCCTTTCTTGAAGTTGTTTCCCTCTTGCCCGTATGGGTGGACCAGTCTGCCAACGTGATGGCGGTTGACTTGTTCTCCAATGTGGGCTTTTGCTCCTCCTCACAGACTCGCCTTAGGGTGTACAATGTGTACAACACCAAGGACACCTCAACCCACACGCGCATTGTTTCTCCCGAGCTGTGTTTTCCTGACTTGAGTTTTCCTGTTTTTGTTTTGGGGGACTTTAACCTCCACCACCCACTTTCTGACCCACTGAGGGCCACTTCATCCGCCGAACTTAGGACGTCAGTTCCTTACTTTCAATTGGCTTCTCTACATGGTTTTTCCCTTCTTAACACCCCTGGTGTGTTTACTTATTTTTCCTTTACCCCCCAGGACAGGCCCTCTGTCCTTGATCTCTCCTTTGCCAATGGCGAAGCGGCCCAGCTCTTTGCTGAGTGGACCACTACCCTCCCGTCCACTGGCTCTGACCACATCCCTATCTGCATCTTACTTTCCACGCCCTTACTGCGCCCCCCTGCCCCCACACCAGCTTGGGCCAAGACAGACTGGTCTGCCCTTGGTGACGCCCTCAAATTGTTTGTTGTCTCTCCGCCCCCCGCACTCCCGACCTTGTCCTCTGCCTCGGCCTGGTTTGACAGCAACGTCAACCGCCTCCGCACTACCCTCCTCCTGCACACCCCCCTCAACCGTATGTCGACCCATTCCAAACCTTGGTGGTCGCCCCTCCTCTCCTCCCTCAGAATCTCGTTTCACGCCGCTGCTCGTCGTACCCACAGGTCCCCTTGTGTGGACTCCCTGGCTGAGGCCCGGGGGTCCCGCAACGCCTACTTCAAGGCCATTAAACAGGCCAAGCGAAGGCACTGGGACGAGTTCCTCTCCTCTGCAACCCCTAAGACTGTATGGACAGCCAAACGCTTCGCAATAGGCCGCACCCCAGACCGGTTCCCGTCTTTCCCGGAAGCCGACACCCCGCTTGCTGTCAACACCGCCCTCCTGTCCCACTTTTTTCCTCCTAGGGAATCCTCCTCCCCCCCTACTATCCTACGCCCGTTCCGGGATCTCGATGTCCTCACAAGAGAAGAGATCTCTAAGGCTCTGGCATCCAGCTCAAGCTCATCCGCCCCCGGCCCCGACCATATCCCGTACTCAGTCTGGAAAAGAGTCCACGGCACCAACCCAAAAATCCTCACGTCCCTCCTGGGCCCCCTCCTACTCTATGGCTTTCACCCGTCCTCCCTCAAACAGGCCAATGGTATTGTCCTCGACAAACCTGGCAAGGCCTCCTACGACAGCCCGGCCTCCTACGACACCCCGGCCTCCTTCCGCATCATCGTCCTCCTCCAAACCCTATCCAAGATCCTGGAGCGTGTGGTAGCTGTAAGGCTAGCCGCAGTTGCTCGGGCCCTTGGCCTAGTCCACCCCAACCAATGTGGCTCGCTATCGGGCATGGGTACCTTTGATGCCCTTGCCACACTCTCACATGAGGTCCGTCTTTCGCACTGCATGGGCCTCTGCTCCTCCACACTCTTCCTTGACATCAAGGGAGGCTTTGACAATGTCGACTCCGCCGCCATGTGCGGCAAGCTTCGGGAAAGGGGCGTTCAACCCTACCTTGTTTCGTGGGTCCGATCCTTCCTACACGGCAGACATTGCCGCCTCCTATACCAGGGTTCCCCTAAGGTCCTTTCGCCGGTCCAGGTCGGCACCCCCCAAGGCTCACCTGTCTCCCCTCTTCTTTTCTTGATCTACGTTTCCTCCCTCCACTTTCCAGTCCCTAACGGCATAATCCTCTCCTATGTTGACGACTTCGCTATAACTGTCTCCTCACCCTCCTACAGGCGTAACGTCCAGAAACTTCAGGCAGTCGCTTCCTCTCTCACGTCGAGGGGGAGACGCATAGGCGTTGCGTTCTCCCTCCCTAAAACAGAACTGATGCACTGGAGGACGCCCCAATAGAGAGGGCCCCCGTGCCTCCTCCCCGTCTCAGTGGACTCCGTCCCCTACAAACCGGCCCAAGTACTACGGTGGTTGGGCTACTGGCTGGAACCCGCGACTCCTTCGTTGGACCGAGCCACCACCCCTCACTTCACCAGGCGCCTTGCCCTGGCCGAAGCTGCCCTCGCTACAATAGACCGCCTGTCCCGGCCAGGCAAGGGTCTCGCGCCACACCTGTGTCATCGTCTCGCCTCCTCCTTGGTCCGCCCCATCCTTCTCTACGGTAGCGACCTTCTCTCCCCCAACTCCAGGATGCTCGACAGTATGAGGGCGTTCTGACACCGGGTGCATAGGTGGGTTACAAACTGCTTCGCCTCCACCAACACGGCCATCCTTCCCTGCGAATCATCACTCCCCCCAATTGACCTACTGATCAAGCACCTTCAACGCCTAGCGGCGGTCCGCCTGGTCTGCCTGCCGCCTGAGATCAACCCGGCAACGGCCCGCCTGGACCACTCGGTCCCAACCACGTCCCCCTTTAGGGCTCCCGACTCCCTCCGCCTCCCTGGGTCTGTCAGAGGCCGGCATCCATGGGCCGGCCCCAACTACCGCCCCCTCAGATGGTTCACCAAACCACCCTCCCCGCCCAACCGGCGCCACCTCCCAGTCGACGCGGTCGCCCACCGCATTCACCCCATTATCAGCGGCCGCAGTGACCCCCTCCCTCCGGCGAACCCCCTCCTCTTGCCTCCACTGCAGGTGGCCCCGCTGGGGGCTCCCGCCCTCTACGCTTCTCTCAAGGCCCGTTGCCGTGAGGAACTCCTCACCTCGTGGCGCCTCCTCTCTCCTCCCCCGCCTTACTACGTCTTCGGCCCCACCCTGCGCCCGCACCCCTTTATGGGCCTGGGGCGCTTCCTCTCCGGCCGGCTCCACCAGATGCGTGCTGGAAAGAGCTACCTAGCCGCCCATCCCTCATGGCACGACACCGTCCCCTCTCCCCTCTGCCCCTGGTGTGAGGAAGGGGACGAGACGTTCGAACATGCCCTCCTTTTCTGTCCTGTCAAGTCTGCACCCCGCGATCGCCACCTCCAGGGGGTCACAGATATTGGACCTGACTCTTCTCTGTGGACCTCGATTCCGATGCTTTTGGGCCTCGGTCGTTATCTCACCGCTACCAAGACTGGTTTCCCCCCTGATATGTATGCACACTATGCCCCCCGCCAGCCTTCTCTCTCCCCCTCCCCCTCCCTTCCTGCCTCGCCTCGGTTGTCGTTGGCTGGGTCGCCAAGTGGTCTAAGTGGTGGGAGGTCTCCTGTTTGATTTCAATACGTTGGGTTTTGATTTGTTTCCGTTATGATGCTAGTTAGTTAGTAATTTTCCTTTATAAGTCCTGTGTAGGCAATGCGTCGGTTATTGGACGCCATAGGAGGATCTGGTTTGGGTTTTTCGTTTGTTTGTTGATTGATTTTGGGTTTTGTTTCTGCCATAGCTAGCGCTGCATGCACGTTCTTGTACCTTAACCAAACAATGAATATATGATATAAAAAAAAAAAAGAAAAATGGCTAGACCTGGGAAGTGGAACGAAGTCAATCCGTCATCTACTCAGGGAGTTACAAGGCTTCAAAGATATGACATCTTTGGCATAGGCCGTAAGTAACGGGACGTTTTTGCACATGGTCATGAGATGAATGTTAGGAGGTTCGGGATACCCAACCACTGCATTCACATCCACCCTTCGACGATTAGAAAGAGTCTAGAGCTCCTGTGAACACTACCAAAGAAGTCAACGAGCTTCGAGGAGTGTTGCAACTATGATAAGAGGTGTACCGCAGTTGCGGGATTTACAACCAACACAACACGAAGGTCCACCCCCTCTATATAGAACAATCAGGAGTTGCCGACCAAGGAATTATGAGACAATTCAATAGAATGGCCTCTCCTCTACGAGAAGAGAGTGATCAGAATGAATTCTATCGGTTAGTTGTTGAATTATCACAACTAGAAGTCATCGTCTCCGGCATATCTACAGATGCAGTCTCGTATCAAGACTGATCCTCTTGGTAATAAAAAGAACTATTGGAGCCAACAAAGTTCGACTTGAGAACTCTGCTACAGGTCTACAGACTCTGAGAATCGGATAATTACTACTGGTGACAAGTATGTCTCCCAGGCAGGAAATAGTAATTACCGAAGATGGTGTGATGATTTTCAGGGTCTCCCGGTGTTCGCACCGTCATGGAGAACTCGACGTCGCGCATTAAACTTGAAGAGGTACATATTTTGTATGCTAGATAGATGTAGTCCACGAACACTCAGACGCGGAATATAAATATCGAAGTGCCTCCCAACCTTTAGACATCATCAAGTAACGGAGAAGAGACCTCAACAATATAATGTTGTTCTTACGATTCTATCCTACTTTCTTGCACTCTTAGTAGTCATAAACGAAACGAGTTGCTTCTGAGCCTTCCTAGACAAATCTCCGTCTATACGAAAGAATTCTGATTGGCCTAGACAACCATAAGTCTATACCGGTTGTCTCCGCCTAACAATTTCAAACGATACTATGCACATCGAATTGCTCCGTTATAGTCGACAGAGCTTGCTAATAGAGTGTCGCCTTCCCGTAAACCTCCAAATACTATGACTCCTCCTTGTGAAACAGTTAATGCAACTTGAAATCCTAATTCTCACATTCCAGGAAACTGATATTTACAACATCTACCGCACACGGTGCATGGGCACTGAGCTTTTCCGAAATAAAGTTAGTCATAAGATTAGGTATGAGTACAGGCTGAAGAAGAACAAATGTATGGCGTACTGAGGGGACGTCTTCCTGGGTAACTTCTAACACTCTTCAAACCCCGCGACTCCCAGTATGAAGACAGAGTCTACAGACTGGCATGTGTGAAGATGTTGAACGTACTTAACTCGGGACGCCAATCAGAGTTCCGTGGTCTTCAAGTTGTCACTGTGTAGCTGTCGGAGACCCGAAGGTTTATGGTAGTGGACATAGGCACCATCATGGGCCTGTCCCACTTGGTCCCTAGGATGGACCAAAGATGGCACATCAACAGTCAGATCCATTTACAAATGTTCAATGAAATATATTGACAAATCTTTCTAAACATGGCGGCTTCACCACCCCTCATTGCTATCAGCCATGATATCTCATAGAGGTTTTCAACATCTCCGCAAAAAAAAAAAAAAAAGAAATTTGGAGATTTGGTCTAAGATCATTGCCGTGCCGGCGTGCAATGGTGCTAGACCAAATCTCCCGACTATACTGGCTCAAGGGGAACCTCAGAATAGACTTGGACAGCGATAACACTGTATACAAGAGCTTTGTATTACTAGTATATAAATTATTGTATAGTAAACTGAGTGTAAAATTAATGATAATAATAATTAAAAGCATATAGGATGACAGATTTCTTAAGAGAATTAGGCATCTTGTGATTCTGATATTAAGAACATCATGAGCAGGAACACTGAGGAGATGGGATGGCCTGGTGGGGATTCCTGGGACTCTTGCGACAGGAGACAAGATTACAGTTAGAAACTCATCAGACTAGACATAATCAGGATGCATGGCAAATTTGGATGAAAGGAAATGTGGTGGAATAGTGACAACAGAGCAACTCACTGACGTCAGAATACATGCAAAAGGAGGGAGAGACGTATGAGGCTCGTCCTAGGAGGAAAGGAGGTTTGTGAGCATGTAAGATGCAGTCTTGACTACGAAAGCATAGTTCTGAAGCACAAGACGCAATGACGCCAAGAATCTGGGCACCCGGAGCACGTCCACAAATTAGACAACGTGGGTAAAGCATCCAGATGTGGGGAAGATATAGCCAGGGGAGTGGAGCACCCAGAGGGTAAAGCTTGTATGACATACGCGGGACTTGCTTCAGATGTCTGCGCCATAGGAAACAGCGTACACGATACAGGTGAAGGGAGCGTAGCAATACAGGACGCATGAGACATTGGCCCGGGTGTAGTTGCGAGGCAACTTCAGATGCACAGGACACAGGTGGCATAACTAGCGGACGGGATGCGTCTGGACGTAGTGCCCGGGCGTTAGACATAGGATAATATTTTGCTAATAATTAAAGCCTGTAATGCCCAGGGTATGCTGGGTAGGCTTATGGACAGTACACATCACGAATTGTATGCTAAAATGCAAGATCCTAAGCTGCTTTGGGCGAAGCGTAAAAAGTGATATGCTGGGAAGAATCAGGCTATGATCTGGTTCCTGAGGGAGGAGTTGTCCAAGGTTGAGTTCCCAGACTCCGATAATCTTGTTGACTATATCTCTAGTCTTGAGAAGCTGTTCCACCAATTAGCTGCTGCTGGCCAAGTCCAAGAAGAGAAGGACAAGAAATATCTCCTGTTGTCCAAGTTACCTTTATCCTACCACCCCTTCAGAACTTCAGTCTGGAATAACTCTGACTATGATGATACCGGTTATGATGAGATCTGTGACCGTCTTATCCTTGAGCACCAACAGTTGACTATGGGTACCACTGTTGAGAATGGAGCGACAAATGCTTTCTATGCTGGTAGAGGAAAAGAGAAGAGCAAGAAAAGAGGTCAGTATAGGAAGTGGGGTAGTTCTGAAAGCGCAGAAAGTCTAGAGCAGGACTCTAGTGTTGAGGAAGATATATGTTTCTTTTGCAAAGAGCAGGGTCATTGGGCAAATAAGTGTCCCAAAAAGTGACAGGCTCAGAGAAGCAGTGGAAGACATGGCAGACAAAGGCAAAATTCAGACCAGAACCAGAGTGCAAACTCAGCAATGGCAGATGGACCAGTTCTGGCATGGAGTGCCAGGGAGGAGAGGTCAGGAGGGATTTCACAGTCACAATGGGTCTTGGACTCAGGGGCCTCCCACCATATGACCTCTGATCGCTCTCAGTTTAAGAGTCTTACTCCAGTTAACACCTCTATTCACATCGCCAATGGTACTGCCATGACTGCTGAGGGGGAAGGTGAAGTGCTGTTGACTCTTGAGGTCAATGGAATGCAGAATGAAGTTGTGTTGAAGAAGGCACTGTATGTGCCTGAATTGAGAAGCAGTAGTCTGATATCAGTTCGCTGTATTCAAGCTGCTGGAGGAGTAGTCAGTTTTGGAGCTACAAATACTGTGAGTATCAAGCATGGAAGAAAGCTCTTTGGTATCGCAAAGCTGGTGGAAAACTCTTATGTTCTTCAAACAGTCATGAACACTCAGGCTGCTAGCAGTGTGGAAACTGTTAAGGCAAATCTAGTGAGGACAGTGGATGTAGAAGACTTTAAAACCACCCTACCATCTCCACCTCCTATTCCACAAGAACAACAAGCACATTTACCAGCAATACCGAAACTACCTACCACTCTACCTCCTACTGTACCAAAGGAACAAGCACTATTACCGCCAATCCCAGAATCACCTATGTTATTAAATATTGCACTCGCCTTACCCAGAGCTGGCCATAAAGATACGGGGACTTGCAAAGAGGCCAACTTAGCACAGTCAACCCGGTGGAATCCTATAATCGAAGAGCTACAAAACTCTGACTACAAAGATTACACTGACATGCAAAGTCCGAAGGAAGCCCTTACTGAAATGCCTATAAAAGCTGTTATTCACCGGGCTGCTCTAAAAGATATCGGTGAAAATTACTGGCACACCGGGATTGATAAGGACCGTTCCCATATCGCTATCACGAATCCTGCCCCTACCACCATTCCACTAGAACTGAGAACCAAACACCGGAAATCTACTAGAAGAGTTGATATGTGAAAAAAGGGTCAGAACGACGGAGAAAGTTTTCTTTTTTTTTTATTTATTTTCTTTTCTGTTTCTCTTTAAGTTTTTTTTTGAGCATGGCTCGCAGAGTAGGAGTGTTGAAAGTAGTGGGTGCTGCTTGGCATGCTTACTGTTCTCTTACCTGCCTCCATATCTGGCCATCTACACCACTACCTGTCCGTCTAGTCCACTACCCGTCTACCAGCACCACTACGTGTCCACCAGTACCACTACCCGCCCGTCCACCCGCTATCAGTACTTTTGTCGGCCCTTTGTCTGCCTGTCCACTTATTCAAAGTATGTTCCCAGAGTCGGCCATTTGCCTGTTCTCGCTTGTTCGTTCCCTTCCAGCCACCTACTTTATTGTGGCAGATGTTATTGCTATGCGCTTTGGAAAGGCACTTCCGGCAGAAATGGATAGGAACTTCACGGAAGTTCTAGACTGTCGGGAGTCTTTGTTCCAGTATTTCTTTTGTTAGCACGGAAGTGTGAAGGACAGTGGGAGTGCGGAAGGCAAATTGAATCATGGGAGGCATATTGAAGAGTTGTTAGGGTGTCTACTGTTTGTTCTGTATTTTGTTAGCATGGGGAGTGCACAGCGGAGATGGGAGATGGGTGTGGATGATATTAGAGACTTTGGTACGAAAGTGATAGCAGGAAGGATAGGATTGGTGATCGTTTATCATTTATTTATACTCCTGTCATTTTCCAGTAGTTTAGAGTTAGAGAGTTGTAGATTAGCAGAGTTGTAGATCAGCAAAGTTATGGAGCGATAGTTAGAGAGTCAACAAATAGAGAGAGTTTTGGGGCGATTTGGTGACCTTTCCCGCCCTCAGTTGAGCAGTGTATTTACAGCGCATTTAGTCCTCACTGCTTTGCTCTATTATCGTGGTGCAGTACTATACTCCTAGCTCCAGCAATCCCGTGGGTTTCCAATACTCTCTTCAAAGATCCACTCCAAACCCAGTTTCTTTTACTGGCCAGGTTCTGAAGGTCTGGGCTCCTGCGCCTAAGAGAAGTGTTGATAGTGAATACAAGAGACCTTCAAAGCAGCGTATAAATTTAGTAAGTCCACTTGGTTGGGCCTGACCTGATACGATATAGTATATAGTACTAATGTGGACAGATCAGACAAAAGCATTCCTGGGTACACTGACAGTTCATATATCATATAAAGAACAATATCGTAAAGTTATACGAACTGTCAGCAGATTCCAGTACAACCACCTATGGGGTAGATTTTCTGCTTGAATAGGACAGGTTCATGGATAACCTGAGTGGGTACAAGGATTGTTGAACTCACCCAGCTACTCCAGAGTAACCACTAACTATCGTGATTAAACTCAATGAAGAATCTGATATTGCGATTCATTACACTCCAGATTCTAGATGTGATCTATGATAAGTACCCCACCAGTAGAAAAATGTAGAGTATCATTGATCCTGACTTTTTGGGGTAGATTAACGGAACTAGGATCTGCTTGAAATGTGCTATAATCTGTTACACGCTATCCATGTAGAAAACAGGAATACTTCAGGAGCCAAGAGACTTCAGGCCAGAGATGGCAGAAGGAAAGTGTCTGCTAATCTTCTAATATTTGCCTTATGACCAAACTGCTAACTTGTAGCTGAATGTGCAAGACCTTTTCACACAGCAGAAAAAGACATGGGCCAACTGCCCTCCACTAATCTAGGAAAAGATTTTGGAAAGTATATATGAAACAATAAAGAATAGGATTAAGCAGGTGCACAGGGTGAAACAAGAGCGGTGCGAAGAATATGATAATAATTGGAAGGTACTAGGCGCAGAGCTCGAGGGTCAGATTACCGATGTACTATCACCAGATCCTGTACACCAACAGACTAATTTGCGTAACTTGGACTTGCAGCAAGTATGGAAACACAGAAATGATTCTCAGGAAATAGAGATCGCCTTTGATTACAGCTATACATTGATTGTATGGGCTCCAGCGTTTCTTGAATCGAAACCTCCCAGTCAGGATGACACATATGAGCAGACCATAGGACCAATATCACCTATCATCATGAGCACTTTCTTATCTCGTTGCCTGTCACTGAGCCTGAAGGAATCTCAGAAAGGCATCACATGGCCCGCTGGAATTTTTGAATGTCAGCCTAATATGAACAAGTAGGAGGCTAGTGGGATCTTGGGCACAGGAAATTGTCAGGAAATTGAGCAGTTACAAGTATATTTAAATATAAGCATTATCGCTAGCAATAGATTTCAAGTTCATGAATTGTGATATAAACATGATACATGTAGGAGTACAACAATCATGAATAAAAGGTATCTATCAGGAAAATATCTGGGCAACCTCTTAAGAAGGGGCATAATCTATGGAATGAATTGGGAATATTTTGTTGCATGTCTGATCTGATCCTATGAATCTCCAGACGTCAGATAGAGAGCACAGAATGAGAGGACTATATGAAAGTAAAATCTACAGACAAGAGCTTTATCAAGCAAGGCTCGTGATACTGGGAATACTAGGCAGAGATAATCAGGACAAACAGGTAGATGCCATATGACATCAAAATGGCAGCTTGTAAAATCAGAGAATTGTGATACCATAGAGCAGGGGCGGAGGTTATCTGGACATGAGCAAGCAAAGAAGTGATTTCCAGGCACAGCATGCAAGCCAGATACTTAGTCTAAACATGTGGAAAGCGATAGGGTATCCTCAGGGTGAAATAATAGCTAATAAGGTTGGTAGTATGGATGCAATAGCCGAGAATCAGTCATGTACAGGACACAGGGGACATAAGGATCAATGTTAAAGTGTCATACAATGCAAAGTAGGAGGTGATATCTAACTGACATTGTGTCCTGATTAATAATTAGCCTTTTGAGCATTCCTTATGTTAGATGCATGGATCACAGGATTCAGGTAATCTTTTTTGCTGATAGAGGTCGATATAGATGCTAAGAAATAGGTAATATTCTCTCCTGTAAGCGAAATAATAACACATTAGATTAAACTTCAGGAAGTTATGTGAAGGACTCCTGGGAAAAGGCATACTCTGAGAACTTCTGCAATCTATATAGATCTCAGACTTACAAGTCCACTTATATGTTCTTAGCTTTAGTAAACTGTAAATGAATAAGATACATATTCATTGTTTAAGGTACAAGAACCTGCATGCAGCGCTAGCTATGGCAAAAACAAAACCTGTAAACACACGCGTCCCTCCTCTGTCTGAGGCAAAAACCAAGAACCTCATGCCCCTCTGGTATGGCGCCAACCGCACATCTCGCCCCAAATCAAGCCCCCCTTACAACTCAGACAAACTAAGCACCAAGAGAAACCCAAAACAGGAAAAGCAGGAAGCCCAAGGAAAAATCCCCCCGGAAATCTCAGCCCGAAGGCACAAAGGAAAACCAAACCCATACCCACCAGACCATGCCCATAGCACGGCCAGCCGCTAAAAAGCTAACCCTAGATCAGGCCCAAGAAAGGCCCAGGTGCACCAAGTAATGGCGCGACCCCCACCGAGGGGGAAACTTGACGAGGATGGAATCCGACCAACCGAAGACAGTGCAATACCAATCGGAGGGAGAGGAGCCAGGGCTGAGGCCCCCCAGAGAGAGATAGCAGTAAGGTGCAAGCTCAGGGGAGTAGTAGGGTGCTAGCTGGGTGGCAGTAGGGTGCTGGCCGAAGAGGTGGTAGTAGGGTACCAGCCGGGGGGCAGTAAGGTGCCAGCTGGGGGGGCAGTAGGGTGCTAGCCGAAAAGGATGGCAGTAGGATGTCGGCCGAGAAGGGTGACAGTAGGATACCAGCCGAACGAGCCGAGGGAGGAAAAGGGAGGAGTAGACCCAGATACCGGAACAACTATTGGAAACGTGTTCGTGTCTTAACTAGGCAGTCTTTATTAATCTCCAGTGCCCACAGTAGACAAAGCCACCATAAAGGGTAGAGAGGAGGAGAGAGGCAAATTCGACCTTAGCCTGTTGAGAAAACCAACCACTAACCCCCGACCGTGGGACTAACCCGTACCCACCAGCGGGACAAAACCCGGACCCAGCAGAGGGACTGACCCGAACCGACCAGAGGAAAGGAGAAGGAATCCAATGTAATCACGTACCACAAACCGTATTCCCAGCCGTCTGTTGTAGGGAAAAAGGAGGAACCTGACCATGCTGATGCTAAGCAAGGCTAAAGCAAAAGCGGGGAAGGAGAGAAACCCAGCGACGAGGACGCCAGGAAGGAGTAAGGAGGGGTCTCATGAGGGTAGACCTCAAGAGAGAAAGCAGGAGAGAAGTTTTGCCGTTGCAAAAGGATGAAGGATGATGGCCTAGTCCCCCCCATAGGGGGAGGACCAGACGCGAAAAGTGGTGAGAATTCCTTGTTGTTGGGATTTCAATCACCGGAGATGTAGCGGAGACAGTCGTTGGCATGATAGTAAACACCCTAGTTATTGATATATAGTAATTTGAAACCTTAATATCTGACCTGTTGTGGCTACTCTTATATCAAAAAGCAAGAAACTCCCATTACCATGCTTACAAAAGAAAACTCTGGAAAGAAGGTGAGGCTTTCAGGCACCTCAAAACATATTAAGTCTATCCAAGTCTGAGTTAGGCTAGAGTGGTACTGTGGTGCAAGAGACAGTACAGCTGGAACTGTGTTATTATTGGATAGTGCCACTACAGACACAGTACTAAGTACTCAGTAGGCAAATGAGACACCAGTCCCTTGTGTCCGGAGGGTTGCAGCTCCTATTAAGGATGCAGGCTAGGCGAAATTGAGTTGTACTCGTAATGTCGTGACGTTTGTGAACACGACCGGGCTTGCATTAGCGTGCATATGAGGCTTATGCTTGGCGAAACTAGGGAGGGGGATATAAAGGTATGATAATATATTACAAATTATATATGGTGAATACAGCACTCATGGAATCAAAAGAGAAAGAAAGAAATACAAAATTTAATATTAAAAATTAAAGTTGTTTCCACCATTATCTGCAATACAGGCTTCCATTCGTGAAGACATAGATTCGATATGGTGGTTTACACGTTCTCGTGGATAGTTTCTCCACTCCTATGTAAATTGTTAGTAGTAAAAGAATAAAAGGAAAGGCAAAGCTTACATGTTCAAGGCCACAGTGGATATCACAAGCAGTCATCCGTGGACCAATTTGATCCATCAGCTTATCTTTAAGCTCAGTCCATATAGTCTCTATGGGATTCAAGTCGGGGGAGTTGGCCGGCCAGACTAGCTTCCGTAGCCCCAAACGCTCTCGCGGAATATTATGATAATGGTGGATATGCGCAGGCGCATTATCCTCCATTATTTTAATATTCCGATCAGGAAAGTCCTGTATTGCTTGCTGGGTGAAAGGGTAAAGAAGGGGATTTAAAATTCTTTCACGATAGATATACCAATCTATCCCTCCCTTTCTCTCTACCTTCCGCACCTTTAATTCAGGTGTTGGAAATGGGACTACATGTCCAAGTACAGTAGCGCGAGTATTTTCTGCTAACTCGAACTCGTATTCTCTCTGTAGGATAATTGATGACTCTCTCCGCTGTCCCGCTGTTTCATATGGTGAAGCATATAAATGATATGGTAGTTCATTTCCTTTATTAATATATTATATTAGCTTATATGTACATTAAAAATAATAAAAATAGTAAGAGAAAGAGAAATAGTAATAAACAATAACAATAATAATAATAAATAAATTATACCTGATTTACCATACAAAATAGCCCCCCAAAACATGACCGTTGCTCCTTGAGCAAACTTTCGCTGAATGTTTTGAGGCCGGTAGGCCTCACCAGCCCGGCGTAAAACACCACGGGCACGGCGCTGGCGAAGGTTGCCAGTTTCAAAATAAGACTCGTCTGTAAAAATTACAGAGTGCCAATCGTAGTTCCGATGCTCATAGCAAAAGGCAAGCCGGGCTGCCTGTTGAGCTGCATTGAGTGAGGGTTTTGTTGTTGGCTTTCGGCGATGGATTTTATTTTCAGCTAGTATCTTAGATACAGTCTGCCGACTGATATCTAAATTGGCTTTTTTTTTTTTTAGTTACATTTATGTATTATAGGGAATTTTAATATAAAATACATACCAGCTTCAGCAAGCTGCGTAAAGGTCATTCGACAGTGCTCAGCATCCTTCAGTGCTGTTTCAACAAGATGACTTCTTTCTTCCTTAGTAAGAGCCTGATTTGATCCTTTGAGTGTTGCAGGCAATGGCTTTGGATTCTCTGTTACGCAGAGATCTTGGATGCCACTCACACTCGCTTGCTCGCGTGCAGTTTGGATAACATTCGAACAAGTACTTTCAAGTACTACTGTCTTTTTCAATATCTTCCTCAATGTCATTTTCTGTCGGCCATCGATAATTGTATAACCCAAAATCTGACCTCGCTTGCTCCAGGAAGTTGGAGGACCTCGCGGAGTTGGCATTTTTGCTGGATATTGGATTCATTGTATTGCTACTATTGGTCCCAAACTTCACATACTCAGGTACCCCTATTCAATGAAGTATACCTATTTACTAACTAGTCTACAATAAGTTCATTTCTCGTCTGTTACCCCCTTGTATTCACACTAATGTACACTAATGCAAGCCCGGTCGTGTTCACAAACGTCACGACATTACGAGTATTCACTATATCACTGCCTATCACTCGCTATTGGCTCCCGCAACTAGTTATATGGTAGTTATCCCGGAAATTAAGCTTTACTAACAGAGTCCGACTAGCACTTGCTGAAAGGCGACCCACCATCAAGAAAGCGAAATAAAACAAGTGAGATGATATGCATAACTATCCGGCAATGCTACCAAACCGATCGTGGCTCAACAGGAAATTAGATAATCTACAAAACGAGACCTAGGAGGGAGGTAAGAGAGGAGTAAAGGGGAGAACCAGAAAAATCCAAAGCAATAATAGTAATCCAAAATAGCCAAAACTGGCATCCCCAGGGGAGCGAGCCAATTGGTCGGGGTCCACCTCCTCGCGCCCTACAGGACCCCCCGACCACTGTCGGGTCCAACCCTCAATTTCTCCATAACCTTCGCAAGAATGCAATCCCTAACACCCTTCACCAGAATATCATCATCAGGGAGCGGGGCTTCCACCGGCGGGTGGTCCACCACTGCCCACTGCTTCGCTTTCCTCGGTTCCTGTACTTTGTGGAGCGCGGACCGGGGAATGGGGCCGAGATCCCGACCGGTCTTCCGGATGGTGGTTGGGGGTGACTTTGGCCTAACTCGTCGGGGGCGGTTCCTGCCCAGGTATGCACTACTACCACCCGGCGCAGTGGACTCGGGGGGGACTTCTGCTCCTACCGCAGCGTCATCATACAGGACGCCGATGAGAGTAGGCACCCGGCGTTGTCGCCGGCCCGTCTCGCGGGTTTTGGGTTGAATATTCTGGGTGGGAGTAGGAACTTTCTTAGTGGGAGCAGGAACAGGAGCTGCCTGAGCAACCCCATCATCAGCCCTTTCCTCGTCAATAAGCTGGCTGCGCACGCCTATGAAGTGGTTCTGTGTGACTCTCATGAACAGTGGATCTTCCCACTCTGCCAGAGGCCTAGAGTACTCCTCAGGCAGCCTCCCCCACTCCCCGTCCGGCCCCAAGCCCGCCCCGCGTTGGTGGTGAATGAATTCCCTTATGAGGGCATACACGGGCTCGTAGTGCCAGTCAGTTTCGATCCTGCATGGGTGCACGCCGCCTCCTTCGGACGTCTTCCTGGTAATCTTTTCAAGCTCAGGGGCCGTGGGGAACACCCATTCTTCCTCGGCATCGACGTCCGAGTCGCAGTGCATTTCCGCAGCGTCCACAATGCTCTCGTCGTCATCGGAGCTGATGTCTTCGGGGTAATTATCGCCACAAAAGTCCTCCTCACCGAGCGGCCCCCCGATATTCTCGATTAATTCCCAGTCTGGGAACGGCTTCCGCTCAGCGCCCCTCTGGGTGGCAAGTGCTAGGCGCCTTTGAATGGGGTCTACCTGCAACCGGTAGGGCAGAACGTGAAAGTTTTCGCCGTTGGGGCCTGCATGTTCCCTCCACACTCTGGGATTGAAGTCAGTTGAGTGCGCCAAGTCGCGGATGCATGTGGATAGAGGGTCGTATGAGCCAGCCTCCCAATCAATGAGTGCGACCACTCTGCTCCCGCGCACCATAGCGTTAAAGCCGTCTTGGAGGTCGTTGTGGTTCAGTGAAAAAAACTCCGGGCGGGTTGGGCGAGGCACCGCCTCGATGTTCTCAATTGTCTTTTCTAGGTACTCTATTGTGTCATTGAATGAATGGGATTTCGAACGGGGGGGGAGTTTTTGCCCAGCTTGTCTCATCCATCTGAATACCAGTTGGTCTCGGCGAAGGGAGGCTAGTATCATTTCGTGGCGGTTTGGGAATGGACCACGGTTGATCTGGCCCCAGAAGTTGCGCTGTACCGTGGATCAGCGGCCATCTAACAAATTTGTGCTATCATAATAATAATATTAATAATATTATGTAAACAGTAAAAGCAATGAAAAGTGAGAGGGGGGAGAAACCCTGTTCACATCCCACCACACAAATGCACAAAAAGGCCCAACCCTCCCTCCACGGGCTGAGTGCCGAGGAACCCCGAGCTGATTCTCCACCTGTGTCAGAATAGCAAGTCTCACAGCAGCCATTTGCCTCACAAACTTGATCATCCTCTCCTTCGACCACTGCGTTTGGGGGCTATCGCGAAGACCCCTCGCGTGAATACGCTCCATAGCAACAAGATTTTGCTCCGGCAGAAGGTTGTAAACTCTCGGGGACCGGGAAATATTATTATTGCGCCGGAAGGCCTCGGCGGCGTGGTGCAGACTGGCGGCTTCCAGTTCCACCTGCTCCCTTTCCGGCTGCACATGGTTCGCGGTCTTAAAATATTTAAGGATAAAACTGGTGTCGTAGTAGGGAGGGTAGGGGATCCGCATCATAGCCACCACGGCCCGCAAGCTGTCCGATAGCGTGGTGCCAGACACAGCGAAATCCCCCATTGAGCGGTAGCCCCGACTGTAAACCTGGATGAAGCTGTCAACGAGTTCACTGATCGCTGCTGTCTCTGGGAGTCGGCCTGAGCGGGGTTTCGTGCTGAGGTCCGCCATTTTGGCACGAGTTCCGCTGCACTGTATTTTGTTTCTTTCCTTCCTCTAGGGCCAAGAGGGAGTGAAAAAGAGGGGCGGTTGGACTTATATATATCTCCTCTAACATCCGATAATTCCTTTGTCTCTCTACACAACTACACTCTACCCCCCCAGAGAACCCTACTAATATGCCAGACAAAGAGGTTGCCCGATTAAGCTTTCTAGAAAGTTAAGGTCCGTGGGGTTGAAACATATAGCTTAAGCCGTTGATTCCTATCTGTTACGCTTCTTTTCCGGTTTTATTGTGTTTTACTAACACCATCTGATGCACTTCTGTTAACAACTACTACTAGCATGTATTATGTGGAGGAAATGTTTTCTAGTTGCGTCTCTTATCGCGCACCTATAGTAAGATAAAAGCTAGATCTTCGTGCACTGTTCTAGCTTCTGTTGCAAATGTATCAGCAGCGGCAACTAAAAAAGCATTTTAAGTCGCACAAATTGAGAAATGATTCCTTGCATGTGTTCGGCTGCGATGGCGTAGTTATAAAGTACGGGGACAAAAGGGTTTGTCCGGCACGGCAACGGCAACCCCACAACTACTATAAATTTACTACTTATGCAACCAAAACTGCTTATAATGAATTGAAAATTTAGATAGACATCCATTGAATATAAGAAAAACCTTATGTGAAATTGCAAAGAAAAAAATTCAATACTTTGTATTACACCATCCCCTTGCATCTAAAACAGCAGTCACTCTCCTAGGCATTGACTCCCATAGCCTTTCCAAGAATTCTCCTTCAATATCCTGAGTCCAAACCACATCAAGAGCTTCTGCTAGAGATCTCCTAATAGTATCTGGACCCCCTTTGGTCTTGTGAATGTTAGGAAAGTGTTGGTATAGCTTTTCCTTTACCCTTTTCCAACAGTACTCAATAGGATTGAGATCTGGAGAATTGGGTGGCCATTCCATAACCTGTATATTGTTTTCTGCAAACCAAGCCATAGTATCTCTTGCAGTATGTATCTTTGCACCATCCTGCTGAAAGATAGGATCTCCAACTGTGTCCTGCACCTCCTGCCAGATATCAATTAAGCTATCCTCCAAAACTCCAATATTGTTAGGCGGAGACAACCGGTATAGACTTATGGTTGTCTAGGCCAATCGAGATTCGTTTGTATAGACGGAGATTTGTCTAGGAAGGCTCGGAAGCAACTCATTTCGTTTATGACTACTAAGAGTGCAAGAAAGTAAAATAGAATCGTAAAAACAATATTATATTGTTAAGGTCTCTTCTCCGTTGCTTGATGATGTCTTAAGCTTGGAAGGCACTTCGATATTTATATTCCGGGTCTGAGTGTTCGCGGACTACATCTATCTAACATACAAAATATGTACCTGTTCAAGTCTAATGCGCAACGTCGAGTTCTCCCTGATAGTGCGAACACCTGGAGACCCTGAAAACCATCACACCATCTTCGGAAATTACTATTTCTTGCCCGGGAGACATACTTGTCACCAGTAGTAATTATCCGATCCTTAGAGTCTATCAACCTGTAGCCAGGTTCTCAAGTCGAACTCTGTTGGCCCTAATGGTTCTTTTCGTTACCAAGAGGATCAGTCTTGGTACGAGACTGCATCTGTAGATATGCCGGAGTCGATGACTTCTAGTTGTGATAACTCAACAACTAACCAATAGAATTCATTCCGATGACTCTCTTCTCGTAGAGGAGAGGTCATTCTATTGAATAGTCTTATAATCCCTCGGTCGGCAACTCCTGATCGTTCTATGTAGAGGGGGTGGACCTTCGTGTTATGTTGGTTGTAAACCCCGCAACTGCGGTACACCTCTTATCATAGTTGCAACACTCCTCGAAGCTCGTTGGCTCCTTTGGTAGTGTTACCAGGAGCTCTAGACTCTTTCTGATCGTCGAAGGGTGGATGTGAATGCATTGGTTCGTTATCCCGAACCTTTTAACATTCATCTCATGACCTTGTGCGAAAACGTCCCGTTACTTACGGCCCGTATCAAAGATGTCACATCTTTGAAGCCTAGTAACTTCCTGAGTAGTTGACAGATTGACTTCGTTCCACTTCTCAGGTCTTGCCAGAGGTCCCCTCTTATATATCCTGCGAACAGCTTCCGGTCGGACGGACGGCAGCGACGTATATGGTGTTATTCTGACACCTTTAATTCTGTGACCATATAGTCACAGGACGCAACTAAGGTTGATGTGTATGATGACGCGCGGGCCCCGTAAGGGGGCCGGAGGGGGGTGTTGGAGACTGAGATTCTTGACTTCGGGTAAGGTTACCCTACCTAAGGTACTCCTAGGCTATCGGAATTGGGTACTCCTAACATGAGCTCCCTCCTCTATGGCTTCGCCTCGAATGCCCCTTCGGTACAAATATAAAAATTAAACATTAAAATTTTAAATATTAAATAATAAAAATTAAACATTAATCATTTAAGGACCCGATGAAAGCAGGGTAAAAAACTTTCCGCGTTTGCTTGGCCACGGCAAGAAAACCTTATCTTCGTCGTCCTTCCTCTACCCGTCGTGGCATTTCCGGGTTATCGGGTTGAAACTCCTCCACCAATTCTCTCGCATTATCCATTCCCGTTGCAGGTTCCCAAGTGTTCTCATCTTCGGAACAACCCTGCCATTTAACAAAGTACCACAGCTCGCGTATCTGTTGATACCGGCCACGGACTTTTTTCCTGTAAGAGCGTACCTCGCTTCTTACAATCTTTTCTATCTCCCATTGTAGGTCGCCTTCAATGTCTTCGGGTTCCCTGGGAGGTTGTTGTCGGTCTGCTCGTACCGACTCCCTGTAAGGTTCTAACAGGGATACATGGAATACTGGGTGTATATTCCAACGATCTGATATGTTGAGTTTGAATGCTCGGCTTCCTCGTTTTTCCAGAATCACGAAGGGTCCATAGAGTTTTGGGCTCAACTTTTTGGACTTCCGGCGGGTGCGAATATTCTTTGCGTTTAACATTACTTTATCGCCGGGTTTGAAGTCTGGTTGTTGCTTGGCCTTTCTATCATAATATTTGGCCATAGCTTCTCGTGTTTGTTCGAGTGATTGCCGTGCTTGCTCATGAATCGTTTTTATCCAGTTCGCATAAAGGGTTGCTCCTGGATTATGCGCTTCTCGCTCCTTCATCCATTCCGTTTGAGGATGGAATCCATAGTTTGCGTAGAATGGGGTCATTCCGTGTGCACTAGTTGCCGAATTGTTGTAAGCATGTTCGGCTAAGGGTAGGAGCTGATACCAATCATCCTGATCGTAATTGACAAAACTTCGTAAGTAACCTTCCAGCACTTGGTTGGTTCGTTCAGTTTGTCCGTCAGTTTGTGGATGGTATGCAGTTGACATCCTCCTTTTTATATCCAATGCTTTACACAATGATTCCCAAAGTTCTCCTGCAAACTTCGAGTCCATATCCGAGACAATCTCTGATGGTAAGCCGTGTAGCTTCCATATTTCCTTCGTGAAGGCGGTGGCGACATCTTTCGCAGTCGCTGTTCCCTCTAGTCCGATAAAATGGGCCATCTTGGTGAACCGATCAACCACTACCATTATTTGAGTACATCCTTGACTTTGCGGTAACTGTGTTATAAAGTCCACGGATATGGATGCCCAAGCTGCATATGGTATTGATAGTGGTTGAAGTAGACCATACTTCGCGTGACGTGGTGACTTGTTGTGTTGACAGTCGTCACATGACCGTACATAATCGTTTACCCAATTTGCCAAGCCTTTCCAATAAAAGTCTCGCATGATGATTTCGAGAGTTTTTTCTTGTCCGAAGTGTCCTGCAATTTTTGCGTCGTGACACCCTTCGGCTATTGAGGTATAAAGGGTTTGGTTGTTTGGTACAAATAGTCTTTGCTTATAGTAAAGCAAGTCATCGGTTAGGGTCCAATCCTTTGGAAAAGGTTTGTTGTTGTCTCGTAGTTTTTCCAACTCTTTCCTTCGCTTCAGCCATTCCTTATCACCCAGGATGGCCCTTTGAATCTGCTCCAGAAATTCGGGATTGAATTTCTTTAATTCTTTGCGGGCTAGTATGGTACTAGTCATGAGGGTTGGTTCGGGTATTTCGGATACGTCATACTAGTGTTTATTCTGATCCTTTGACGCATGGAGCTGGCTGACTACTGGTTCAATCTCTTGGATAGTCATAGCTCTTGTAGCAATATCTGTGCTACCGAATCCCACCATTCCTCTTTCTGTTTCGTTCAGGTTATCTATTTCCATCATATCAGCGGTATTAATCTTTTCTATCACTAGTTGGGCAATACGGTCCCCTTCTTTGATGTGACAATCCGCGTCTCTGTAGTTGAATAGTAGAACTTTGAGTTCTCCGGTGTAATCCGCATCAATTACTCCGGCACCTGTTGAAATCCCGCTTTTAACGGCTAATCCGCTTCTGGGAGCAATTCTTCCGTATGTTCCGACCGGTAGTCCTACTGCTATTCCGGTTCCGACTACTAACTGTCCCCTTGCTGGGACTATATCTTCTTGCAGGGCGTAGAGATCATGGCCTGCTGCCATTCTTGAGCCCTTGGTTGGAAGCCTTGCTCTTGTGTCTAACCTTTTGACCCGAATAACGGAATTGGGATCATTCCACTTGGGTTCCTCTTGGATGTCATCTGCACATATATCGCCTTCAGGGCTTCCTGCAAGTAAGCAGATTCGAATTTCCCCCATCTTAGTTCTCGTAACTGAACTGATTTGGAAATGTTCGGGCTTCAAGATCGCTTGTTCGCGATGTGCAGCTCCCTCCTCAGGACGGTACTCCGGCCGTCGACTGAGTGCATCCGGTTTTCCACCTCTGGTGCCTGGGCGGTAGACAATTTTGAAATTGTAATCTGCGAGCTTTTGTGCCCAGCGGATCTGGCGACCGCTCCAGACCTTGGAGGTGAGGAAATATTGGAGGTTTTAGTGATCGGTGTAGACAGTAACCAGCTTTTCGGTTCCAACCAAGTATTGGCGCCATTCCTTGAATGCTTCTAGGATTGCCAATAGTTCTTTATCGTGGATCTCGTAATTTCGCTCCGCTGAGTTTAGTTTGCGGGAGTGAAACGCCACTGCATGGAGTCGTTTCTCCACAAACTGCGATAAGACGCATCCTAAAGCGAAGTCGCTAGCGTCTGTTTCTACGACCGTTTCTCTTTCGGGAAAGAAATAGTGTAGAATAGGGGCAGAAGTAAATCTTCTCTTAAGTTCTTGAAAGGCTGCTTCTTGTTCCGGGCCCCACCGGAATTTTTTCGGGTCGCCCTTCAATGTTTCCGTGATCGGCGCACAGATTTTTGAGAAGTTTTCTATAAAGCGTCGGTAAAAATTCGCAAATCCTTGGAATATCTGGACTTCCTTAACCGACTTGGGTGGCTTCCAATCTAATACGGAGTCCACCTTTCGGGTGCTCATAGACACCCCATCAACGGCTACAATGTAGCCTAAAAATTCCACCTCTTTTACATGGAAGAAGGATTTCTTAATTGAAATCGCGAGTTGGAAATCCGCTAATTTTTGCAGAACCTTTTTTACCAACTCGATATGTTCTTTCTCTTTCTTTGAATAGATGAGAATATCGTCGAGGTAGCAGACAATGCCTTGGTCAAGGTGTTCTCTGAGAACTTCGTTCATCATGTCTTGGAATGTTGCCGGAGCATTAGCTAGTCCGAAAGGCATTACGTTGTACTCGTAGTGCCCGTATCTTGTTCGGAAGGCTGTTTTCCATTCGTCCCCTTCTTTTATCCGAATCAGGTTATTACCGTCTTTTAAATCAATCTTTGAAAAGATGGTTGCACCTGCCACTCGATCGCGTAGTTCCGACATTAGTGGTAACGGGTACTTGTTTAAGATGGTGATCATATTTAAGTTCCGGTAATCCACTACCAAACGTAGTCGGCCATCGGCCTTTGGTGTGAAAAGGATTGGTGCACCGAATGGCGACTGACTTCGTTTAATCTTTCCTTGTCGGATCATTTCTTTAAGGTATTCGCATAAGAGTTTTAACTGTTTCTAGGATAGTGGATAGATGGGTCCCCAAGATGGTTTTGCTCCGACAACTAACTTGATTTCGTGATCGAATGTTCTCCTTGGCGGTAGCTTCGCCGAAGTTTACGGTAGGAAGAGCTTCTTGAACCCCCAGTAGTGTTTGGGTAGCGAGTCGAAGTTAACTTCATTCGGATCTTCGACGGTCCCGATTCTTCCAATTTGAATCGCATTCTCATCCCAGGCTACCGTTTCATCGTATTCGAACATATCTGCGATTCCTTCATCTTCTTCTTCCACACATGTAGTTTTACATTTGGGGTCTTTGAATTCCCAGTTATCGGGATCCCCAATGTTCGATAGGGGGTGTTCTGAATGCCACCACCCAAACGGGATAATCATCCCATAGTCTCCTGCTGCTGCGATTTCGCACGCAACTTCGGATAAGTGTTTGTTGCGTCCAATTTCAAGCCATAATGGACGCGTATAAAATTTTCCTCCTGATGGAGATGGTACTCCATCGAAGCCTTGAATAGTGACCGGATTCGGTCTTTCTGTGTACGGAATTTTTAATTCCTTAACAAGGTCTTTGTTGATTAGGAACACGTTGGATCCTGAATCTAATAGAACACGGATTTTGTATCTTTGTCTGTTTGGGTTTAAAACATGGATATGAGCGTATCCCTCGGGACAGTCATATCGTGTTGGTTTTGGCGCGTCAAATGCGCGTCTCTTTGGATGAGGGGTCGAACCGTCGTTTTTTCATTTCGACATGTCTGAGGTTATGATAACAACTAGGATGTTTGTTACCGCGCCCGCGCAGTTTCGACCATACAGGTCTCCTCAGACAAACTGGTTTCCTATTAATAAAGAAAATTCCAAATCCCTACTCGGCGTTTCACCGATACACTTAATAGTGCACGACCAGTTCTTAGGCTGGATGCCTCTCCTTTCTCTCATACTAAGGGCCTTGGTGGTAACGAGGTTGGTTTCTTACGAAACCTATTGTTCCTCTCAAATTCCTTTTCCCTTAAGGATTGGTTTGATCTTCCAACCAGAAACAGCTATGTGTGCAACATAGAGGTATCCCCGGCGCTGTCCAGCTGGTACAACTTCCCGGATACGTGTCCTGCAACTCCACATATGTTTTCTGGGGTTATGTTAGGCGGAGACAACCGGTATAGACTTACGGTTGTCTAGGCCAATCGGGATTCTTTCGTATAGACGGAGATTTGTCTAGGAAGGCTCGGAAGTAACTCGTTTCGTTTATGACTACTAAGAGTACAGGAAAGTAGGATAGAATCGTAGGAACAATATTATATTGTTAAGGTCTCTTCTCCGTTGCTTGATAATGTCTAAAGCTTGGGAGGCACTTCGATATTTATATTCCGCGTCTGAGTGTTCGCGGGCTACATCTATCTAGCATACAAAATATGTACCTCTTCAAATCTAATACGCAACGTCGGGTTCTCCATGATAGTGCGAACACCGGGAGACCCTGAGAACCATCACACCATCTTTAGTAATTACTATTTCTTGCCCGGGAGACATACTTGTCACCAATAGTAATTAACCGATCCTCAGAGTCTATAGACCTGTAGCCGAGTTCTCAAGTCGAACTCTGTTGGCTCCAATAGTTCTCTTCGTTACCAAGAGGATCAATCTTGATACGAGACTGCATATGCAGATATGCCGGAGTCGATGACTTCTAGTTGTGATAACTCAACAACTAACCGATAGAATTCATTCTGATGACTCTCTTCTCATAGAGGAGAGGCCATTCAATTGAATAGTCTCATAATCCCTCGGTCGGCAACTCCTAGTTGTTCTATGTAGAGGGGGTGGACCTTCGTGTTGTGTTGGTTGTAAATCCCACAACTGCGGTACTCCTCTTATCATAGTTGCAACACTCCTCGAAGCTCGCTGGCTTCTTTGGTAGTGTTTCCAGGAGCTCTAGACTCTTTCTAATCGTCGAAGGGTGGATGTGAATGCATTGGTTCGTTATCCCGAACCTCCTAACATTCATCTCATGACCTTTGTGCGAAAACGTCCTGTTACTTACGGCCCATGTCGAAGATGTCTCATCTTTGAAGCCTAGTAACTCCCTGAGTAGTTGACGGATTGACTTCGTTCCACTTCTCAGGTCTTGCCAGAGGTCCCCTCTTTTATATCCTGCGAACAGCTTTCGGTCGGACGGACGGCAGCGACGTATACGGTGTTATTCTGACACCTTTAATTCTGTGACCATATAGTCACAGGACGCAACTAAGGTTGATGTGTATGATGACGCGCGGGCCCCGTCAGGGGGCCGGAGGGGGGTGTTGGAGACTAAGATTCTCGATTTCGGGTAAGGTTACCCTACCTAAGGTACTCCTAGGCTATCGGAATCGGGTACTCCTAACATGAGCTCCCTCCTCTAGGGCTTCGCCTCGAATGCCCCTTTGGTACAAATATAAAAATTAAACATTAAATTTTAAATATTAAATAATGAACCTTAAACATTAATCATTTAAGGACCCGATGAAAGCAGGGTAAAAAACCTTCCGCGTTTGCTTGTCCACGGCAGGAAAACCTTATCTTCATCGTCCTTCCTCTGCCCGTCGCGGCATTTCGGGATTATCGCGATGAAATCCTTCCACCAATTCCCTCGCATTATCCATTCCTGTTGCAGGTTCCCAAGTGTTCTCGTCTTCGGAACAACCCTGCCATTTAACAAAATACCACAGCTCGCGTATCTGTTGATACCGGCCACGGACCCTTTTCCTGTAAGAGCCTATTTCGCTTCTTACAATCTTTTCTATTTCCCATTGTAGGTCGCCTTCAATGTCTTCAGGTTCCCTGGGAGGTTGTTGTCGGTCTGCTCGTACCGACTCCCTGTAAGGTTCTAACAGGGATACATGGAATACTGGGTGTATATTCCAACGATCCGAAATATTGAGCTTGAACGCCCGGCTTCCTCGTTTTTCCAGAATCACGAAGGGTCCATAAAGTTTTGGACTTAACTTTTTGGACTTCCGGCGGGTGCGAATATTCTTTGCGTTTAACATTACTTTATCGCCGGGTTTGAAGTCTGGTTGTTGCTTGGCCTTTCTATCATAATACTTGGCCATGGCTTCTCGTGTCTGTTCGAGTGATTGCCGTGCTTGCTCATGAATCGTTTTTATCCAGTTTGCGTAAAGGGTTGCTCCTGGATTATGCGCTTCGCGCTCCTTCATCCATTCCGTTTGCGGATGGAATCCATAGTTTGCATAAAATGGGGTCATTCCGTGTGCATTGGTTGCCGAGTTGTTGTAGGCATGTTCGGCTAGGGGTAGGAGCTGATACCAATCATCCTGATCGTAATTGACAAAACTTCGTAAGTAACCTTCCAGCACTTGGTTGGTTCTTTCAGTTTGTCCGTCCGTTTGTGGATGGTATGCAGTTGACATCCTCCTTTTTATATCTAATGCTTTACACAATGATTCCCAAAATTCTCCTGCGAACTTCGAGTCCATATCTGAGACAATCTCTGATGGTAAGCCGTGTAGCTTCCATATTTCCTTCGTGAAGGCGGTAGCGACATCTTTCGCAGTCGCTGTTCCCTCTAGTCCGATGAAATGGGCCATCTTAGTGAACCGATCAACCACTACCATTATTTGGGTACATCCTTGACTTTGCGGTAACTGTGTTATAAAGTCCACGGAAATGGATGCCCAAGCTGCATATGGTATTGATAGTGGTTGAAGTAGACCATACTTTGCGTGGCGTGGTGACTTGTTGTGTTGACAATCGTCACATGACCGTACATAATCGTTTACCCAATTTGCCAAGCCCTTCCAATAAAAGTCTCGCATGATGATTTCGAGAGTTTTTTCTTGTCCGAAATGTCCTGCAATCTTTGCGTCGTGACATCCTTCGGCTATTGTGGTGTAAAGGCTTTGGTTGTTTGGTACGAATAGTCTTTGCTTATAGTACAGCAAATCATCGGTTAGGGTCCAATCCTTCGGGAAAGGTTTGTCATTGTCTCGGAGATTTTCCAACTCTTTTCTTCGCTTGAGCCATTCCTTATCGCCTGGAATGGCCTTCAGAATCTGCTCCAGAAATTCGGGATTGAATTTCTTCAATTCTTTGCGGGCTAGTATAGTACTAGTCATGAGGGTTCGTTCAGGTATTTCGGCTGCGTCATACCAGTGTTTATTCTGATCCTTTGACGCATGGAGCTGGCTGACTACTGGTTCAATTTCCTGGATAGTCATAGCTCTTGTCGCAATATCTGTGCTACCAAATCCCGCCGTACCTCTTTCAGTTTCGTCCAGGTTATCTATTTCCATCATATCAGCGGTATTAATCTTTTCTATCACTAGCTGGGCAATACGGTCCCCTTCTTTGATGTGACAGTCCGCGTCTCGGTGGTTGAATAGTAGAACTTTGAGTTCTGCAGTGTAATCCGCATCAATTACTCCGGCACCTGTTGAAATCCCGCTTTTAACGGCTAACCCGCTTCTGGGAGCAATTCTTCCGTATGTTCCCAACGGTAGTCCCACTGCTATTCCGGTTCCGACTACTAGCTGTCCCCTTGCTGGGACTATATCTTCTTGCAGAGCGTAGAGATCATGGCCTGCTGCCATTCTTGAGCCCTTGGTTGGAAGCCTTGCTCTTGTGTCTAACCTTTTGACCCGAATAACGGAATTGGGATCATTCCATTTGGGTTCCTCTTGGATGTCATCTGCACATATATCGCCTTCAGGGTTTCCTGCAAGTAAGCAGATTCGAATTTCCCCCATCTTAGTTCTCGTAACCGAACTGATTTGGAAATGTTCAGGCTTCAAGATCGCTTGTTCGCGATGTGCAGCTCCCTCCTCAGGACGGTACTCCGGCCGTCGCTGAGTGCATCCGGTTTTCCACCTCTGGTGCCTGGGCGGTAGACAATTTTGAAATTGTAGTCTGCGAGCTTTTGTGCCCAGCGGATCTGGCGACCGCTCCAGACCTTTGAGGTGAGGAAATATTGGAGGTTTTGGTGATCGGCGTAGACAGTAACTGGCTTTTCGGTGCCAACCAAGTATTGGCGCCATTCTTTGAATGCTTCTAGGATCGCCAATAGTTCTTTATCGTGGATCTCGTAATTCCGCTCCGCGGAGTTTAGTTTGCGGGAATGAAACGCCACTGGATGGAGTCGTTTCTCCACAAACTGCGATAAGACGCATCCTAAAGCGAAGTCGCTAGCGTCTGTTTCCACGACCGTTTCTCTTTCGGGAAAGAAATGGTGTAGAATAGGGGCAGAAGTAAATCTTCTCTTAAGTTCTTGAAAAGCTGCCTCTTGTTCCGGGCCCCACCGGAACTTTTTCGGATCGCCCTTCAATGTTTCCGTGATTGGAGCACAGATTTTAGAGAAGTTTTCTATAAAGCGTCGGTAAAAATTCGCAAATCCTTGGAATATCTGGACTTCCTTAACCGACTTGGGTGGTTTCCAATCCAATACGGAGTCCACCTTTCGGGTGCTCATAGACACCCCATCAACGGCTACTATGTAGCCTAAAAATTCCACCTCTTTTACATGGAAGAAGGATTTCTTAATTGAAATCGCAAGTTGGAAATCCGCTAATTTTTGCAGAACCTTTTTTACCAACTCGATATGTTCTTTCTCGGTTCTTGAGTAGATGAGAATATCGTCGAGGTAGCAGACCACACCTTGGTCAAGATGTTCTCGGAGAACTTCGTTCATCATGTCTTGGAAAGTTGCCGGAGCATTAGCTAGTCCAAAAGGCATTACGTTGTACTCGTAGTGCCCGTATCTTGTTCGGAAGGCTGTTTTCCATTCGTCCCCTTCTTTTATCCGAATCAGGTTATAACCATCTTTTAAATCGATCTTTGAAAAGATGGTTGCTCTGCCACTCGATCGCGTAGTTCCGACATTAGTGGTAACGGGTACTTGTTTAAGATGGTGATCTTATTTAAGTTCCGGTAATCCACTACCAAACGTAGTCGGCCATCAGCCTTCGGTGTGAAAAGGATTGGTGCACCGAATGGGACTGACTTCGCTTGATTTTCCTTGTCGGATCATCTCTTTGAGGTAATCGCGTAAGAGTTTTAGTTGTTTCTCGGATAGTGGATAGATGGGTCCCCAAGATGGTTTCGCTCCGTCAACTAACTTGATTTCGTGATCAAATGTTCTCTTGGTGGTAGCCTCGCCGAAGTTTGCGGTAGGAAGAGCTTCTTGAATCCCAGTAGTGTTGGGGGAGTGAGTCGAAGTTAACTTCATTCGGATCTTCGACAGTCCCGATTCTTCCAATTTGAATCGCATTCTCATCCCACGCTACCGATTCGTCGTATTCGAACATATCTGCAATTCCTTCGTCTTCTTCTTCCACACAAGTAGTTTTACATTTAGGGTCTTTGAATTCCCAGTTATCGGGATCCCCAATGTTCGATAGGGGGTGTTCTGAATGCCACCACCCAAATGGGATAATCATCCCATAGTCTCGGCTGCTGCGATTTCGCACGCAACTTCGGACAAGGTTATTGCGTCCAATTTCAAGCCATAGTGGACGCGTATAAAATTTTCCTCCTGATGGAGATGGTACTCCATCAGCCTTGAATTGTGACCGGATTCGGTCTCTCTGTGAACGGAATTTTTAATTCTTAACGAGGTCTTTGTTGATAGGAACACGTTGGATCCTGAGTCTAACAAACACGGATTTTTATCCTTTCTCGTTTGGGTTCATAACATGGATATGAGCATATCCCTCGGGAC
>VBSK01000094.1:0-94933 GCA_006112555.1 Tuber indicum | reverse complement strand
CTGCAGAGCCAAAGGTGAAACCCGGGGTTTCACCTTTACAGTAGGTACGAGAAAAGGAAACGCAAAGCAAGGACTTTTGATTTATCTTACGTATTGGTAGGAACCTTTGGGTTTCTTCGGTACCACAGTAGGTAATATTCCGCTCCTGTTTGCTTTCACACGTTCGGGTATTACCTTTACTATTAGTTAGCAATCACATTTGTTCAAGATATTCTGAAATATAGAAGCTATCAATACTTACAAAATTGTAGTTGAACGTACGATACTCTTAGATAAGAGTCAAAGTTGGATATATACCGGGGAAAGAGAGAAACGACAGGTGTAGGGGAGAGGACCGCTTCTTATACACGATTCTAAAAGCGGTGATTATTACATTACGTTGGTCTTCCAAGTACGTACTGTGCTATTATACCTCGAACATTAGGATGAAAAACTGATACAAAGTTGATATCAAGAAATACGCACAACCGGTATTATTCACTTCCGATTGTGTACTGGACTTTGCGGATATAGCACCTAGTGTTTAATTCCAATAAACACTTATCCAAAATGCCACGTGAACGAGATATTCTAAGAAAGAGCAATTCAAATCCCCGAATCTCCAGACAAGGCAGGGACATCGGACTATCATTGAACAAAATATTAAAATTCCAGAAGGCGAGCTGCAACTACCTCTCACAATCACCCTCCTCTAGCACCAACAATGATGACCATTCTACCAGGCCATATTTTCAAGGTCTAAACTTGAATCAAGGAAAAGCCTTAATGGAATCCATACAACGAGATTATCAGGAATTCCTCCAGAGCCTAAATAATAATGGAAGTGGAAGTAACGGATCTGATCAGCGCGAAGTACCTTCTGGTAGGTAATATATTACTACCGTAATTGATAATAAAATTGTTATGACTATAACATTAGTTAACGAGTTACTATGAACTAGATATTGAAATGGTCGAGGACATTGCACCCGGAGAAGAGGACGACAACACCAACAGTATGCCCAACCGCAAGCAACAGGAATATCAAGAATACAGGATTAAGTGGGGCAAGAAGAATTGGGGTCACATATTTGAACGGTTTGACAAATACGAAGGTGATTCTACTTAACTGTTTGCAGCCTGGTCTAAGCTCCTGGAGTGGTTCTCGAGTACGCTATCAAAAAAGCACTGAGCAATCTACAAGGTATATTGCAAAGGATTCGTACAAGGGAAAGACGAACACCACATATAGCAACCTAACCTACCGACCAAATGGAACCGAGCGAACAGTTCACCAACAAGAGCTGATACGTACATACACTAAGATTATTCGGTTGGAGAACTTGGAAGATCTGACTCTGATCAATCGGAGAGTTTGGCTGATAACTCTATACGAGAGTCACACATCTTACTCGGATATGATTCGTGGTAGTGGTAAAACTCTACAGCAGAGACAGCAACAGGTCAACAAATTCATCCATCATATTTTCAACAGCGAAATGAAGATCGAAGTCACTATGCAGACTATCAAAAACCACGTTAAGGAGGGTCGCCACTGGCATGAAATGCTTTTCGCGGCCGAGACCAGGACCTTTGGCTACGGATTGCTGTTTCTTCTTCCTTCCTGTTCATGGATACAAAGAGTTAGCACGTAAGACCAGCCATCCTGTCTGGACCTTTCTCATTCAACAAATTCCACGGATGTCACGACGTGTTACTGAGTTAGCCAAAGCTTTCGATCCAATCATGAAGGCAATACAACAGCAAGGAACTGGCTCTGTTACGGCTTCACTACTTGGCTACGAGTTAACTATACCTATCGATCTGAATTCAGCAGCTGGTACTGATTTCAATGCGTGTGTTCGATCGTATCCTAATTTACACCTTATAGATACTCTGAAGTCTATCCAGAGATATGGTAGATTGAGGGAACCTCAGTCAATTGAAAAGAGTTTAGGGAAGAGACGAGAAGTACGCCAAAGAGTGAGACAAGGGTCAGAACTCGCTGCTGGCCATGACTCCCAGGAATTATCAGAAGAGGGGAAATGGCAAGATCAACCAACTTCATCAGAAGACAATGAAGAGCAAACCACTACGACGGAGGATGTCGAAGAGCAATCCTCTTCAGTAGAAGATGGGGAAGATGAATCCAATTCAGCGGAAGACGATAATGACCAATCAACCTCGGAAGAAGATGACGGAGAGCAATCAACTGCAGAAGAAGAGGAGGAAGAGCGCTTGACGGCTGGCAAAGGGAAGGAAGTGCAATCATCCACCGCTATTAGTGCAAATGCTACTAATACACGAGTAGAATTGGAAGAGATAGAGATCTCAATTGTACCTCGGAGGGTGAAGTGCTAATAATCCTTCCAATACTGAAGCAGTATCTAATGGAGTTGATGGAGGAAGTATGGTAAGTTTCCTTCTTCTACTAAACACTCTCAATTTCTTCCTTATATCCTACTATGGAGGAAATATATTCGTTAACTCATACTATAAAACAGATTTTGCATACAAGCTTGGAAGAGAAACAGGTGAACGATAACGAAGAGAATCTACCACCAGCGATCGATGGAGAGAATGTAATGGTAGCTCGGGACTTGGAAGAATATCAAAATCAGTCAAAGACAGTGAGGGATCCGGATATCGAAGTATTTGGCTCTATCGAAGTAGATGAATCGTTCGCTGCCGATATTCAGGTATGTGTGCGTACAAGTGTGAAGATATGTAATTGTAAGCTAACCTGAATTTCACAGCAAATTGAGCAATCACTAGAGCTTGCCAGTGGACGAGTTTCTGAGACACCAATGACAAGGATTGAGGAGACAATACCTGAGATGTCTGAAATCATTGAACCATCCTGGAATGACCTTGTAGAAGATATGGTGGAAAATGATGAGGATATCATGCAAGATTTATAACTTGAGTTAAGAATACGAGATAAGGTAAGAGTTTGTTTAAATCCATACACCCTCTATCTACTCTTCATCTACGAGACAAAGTATAATACTGAGTTACATGAGTAAGAAGTCGGAGAGGAAGTAGGAAGGTTACAAAGCAGGAGAAATTGTACTAAGATATGAGAAGACTGTACTTCTAAGTCGATAAGTTATAAGACAAATTGTAAATAGAGATAAAGAGAGTCAAAAAAGTGAAATTGGACATATATGAATACAAAAAAATAGACAAAAAGAAATTTAAGGGAATTCGTATACGAGATAATAAAAGTAGAATACTGGTATTAAATAACGAAAGCCACTACTGAAAATGTTATACAGGATATCAGAGTCATTTTTGATTTTGATAGTAAAGCTATTAAATATAAAGAAGAACTCAGTCTCACAAAAGAAACAATCACTATATATAGATGATGGATGAGAAAACTTTAAAAATATATCTCAAAAGAATAGTAATAAGAAATAGTAGCAAGAGAGCAAGGACTGGAGGTACTAGCAATATGGGGATAAAATAGTAGGCACTAATATACTGGATTACTTAGACAAAGAGAAAACTATGTACTCAAGATTAATCAGTTTATTCCTTCTGTAATATATAAACTATTACCGCAAGAAATATCTACACTTAGATAATATATCATACACAAGTGAATTCAGTCCTTAACCTAGGAATGAAACTGCTCTTACTGATACTATCTGTAAATACCTAATATACATAATCCTGAACAATTCATTACAGAGTAAGAGAGTAAAAGCTATAAGTCTAGGATACACTCCTGTGATTTCATTCTTTGACAAGCAATGAACATAAAGATGGAAGAACCTGTTGTAAGTTGCTAATACAACATATTCTGGTCATTTCATTCCTTGATCAGAAATGAACATAGGGCTGGAAGAATCCATTGCAAGTTGTTAATATAACATACCTCTCTGTTACTTGATTCCTTGAAAGGAGTGAACATGAAGCTGGCAGAATCCACTCCATGTTGTTAATATACCATATCCCTGTCATTTCATTCCTTGAGCAAGGATCAACATAAAGCTAGAAGAATTACCAGCTAGTTGTCAACATGCCATAACCCTGTCATTTCATTCCTTGAGCAAGGATCAACATAAAGCTTGAAGAATCACCAGCTAGTTGTCAACATGCCATACCCCATACCCCTGTCATTTCATTTCTTGAGCAAGGATCAACATAAAGTTAGAAGAATTACCCAGCTAGTTGTTAACATACCATACCCCTGTCATTTCATTCCTTGAGCAAGGATCAACATAAAGCTAGAAGAATTACCAGCTAGTTGTTAACATACCATACCCCTGTCATTTCATTCCTTGAGCAAGGATCAACATAAAGCTAGAGGAATTACCAGCTAGTTTGTAACATGCCATACCCCTGTCATTTCAGTCCTTGAGCAAGGATCAACATAAAGCTTGAAGAATCACCAGCTAGTTGGCAACATGCCATACCCCTGTCATTTCATTTCTTGAGCAAGGATCAACATAAAGCTAGAAGAATCACCAGCTAGTTGTCAACATGCCATACCCCTGTCATTTCATTCCTTGAGCAAGGATCAACATAAAGTTAGAAGAATTACCAGCTAGTTGTTAACATACCATACCCCTGTCATTTCATTCCTTGAGCAAGGATCAACATAAAGCTAGAAGAATCACCAGCTAGTTGTCAACATGCCATACCCCTGTCATTTCATTCCTTGAGCAAGGATCAACATAAAGCTAGAGGAATTACCAGCTAGTTGTTAACATGCCATACCCCTGTCATTTCAGTCCTTGAGCAAGGATCAACATAAAGCTTGAAGAATCACCAGCTAGTTGGCAACATGCCATACCCCTGTCATTTCATTTCTTGAGCAAGGATCAACATAAAGCTTGAAGAATCACCAGCTAGTTATCAACATGCCATACCCCTGTCATTTCATTCCTTGAGCAGGGTCAACATAAAGTTAGAAGAATTACCAGCTAGTTGTTAACATACCATACCCCTGTCATTTCATTCCTTGAGCAAGGATCAACATAAAGCTAGAGGAATTACCAGCTAGTTGTCAACATGCCATACCCCTGTCATTTCATTCCTTGAGCAAGGATCAACATAAAGCTAGAAGAATTACCAGCTAGTTGTTAACATGCCATACCCCTGTCATTTCATTCCTTGATGAGGAATGAACAGAGCTGGAAGAATCCCCTACATGTTGTTAATACACCATACCCCGGTCCTTTCATTCCTTGACGAGGAATGAACGTATAGCTGGAAGCATCTCCTATATGTTGTTAATACACCATACCCCTGTCATTTCATTCCTTGACGAGGAATGAACATAAAGCTGAAAGAATCCACTACATGTTGTTAATACACCATGCCCCAGTCATTTCATTCCTTGACGAGGAATGAACGTAAAGCTGGAAGCATCCCCTATATGTTGTTAATACACCATACCCCTGTCATTTCATTCCTTGACGAGGAATGAACATAAAGCTGAAAGAATCCACTACAGGTTGGTAATACACCATACCCCGGTCCTTTCATTCCTTGACGAGGAATGAATGTAAAGCTGGAAGCATCCCCCACATGTTGTTAATACACGATACCCCTGTCGTTTTGTTCCTTGACGAGGAATGAACATGAAGCTGCAAGAATTTACCACATGTTTTTAATACCCATACCCCTGTCATTTCATTTCTTGAGCAAGGATCAACATACAGCTAGAAGAATTACCAGCTAGTTGTTAACATGCCATACTCCTGTCATTTCAGTCCTTGAGCAAGGATCAACATAAAGCTAGAAGAATTACCAGCTAGTTGTTAACATGCCATACTCCTGTCATTTCAGTCCTTGAGCAAGGATCAACATACAGCTAGAAGAATTACCAGCTAGTTGTTAACATGCCATACTCCTGTCATTTCAGTCCTTGAGCAAGGATCAACATAAAGCTAGAAGAATTACCAGCTAGTTGTCAACATGCCATACCCCTTTCATTTTATTCCTTGAGCAAGGATCAACATAAAGCTTGAAGAATCACCAGCTAGTTGGCAACATGCCATACCCCTGTCATTTTATTTCTTGAGCAAGGATCAACATAAAGCTAGAAGAATCAACACTTGTTGTTAACATACCATACCCCTGTTATTTCATTCCTTGAGTAAGGATCAACATACAGCTAGAGAATTACCAGCTAGTTGTTAACATGCCATACCCCTGTCATTTCAGTCCTTGAGCAAGGATCAACATAAAGCTAGAAGAATTACCAGCTAGTTGTCAACATGCCATACCCCTGTCATTTCATTCCTTGAGCAAGGATCAACATAAAGCTTGAAGAATCACCAGCTAGTTGTCAACATGCCATACCCCTGTCATTTCATTTCTTGAACAAGGATCAACATAAAGCTAGAAGAATCAACACCTTGTTGTCAACATGCCATACCCCTGTCATTTCATTCCTTGAGCAGGATCAATATAAAGCTAGAAGAATTACCAGCTAGTTGTTAACATGCCATACCCCTGTCATTTCATTCCTTGAGCAAGGATCAATATAAAGCTAGAAGAATTACCAGCTAGTTGTTAACATGCTATACCCCTGTCATTTCATTCCTTGAGCAAGGATCAACATAAAGCTAGAAGAATCACACCTTGTTGTCAACATGCCATACCCCTGTCATTTCATTCCTTGACGAGGAATGAACATAGAGCTGGAAGAATCCACTACATGTTGTTAATACACATACCCCATACCCCGCTCCTTTCATTCCTTGACGAGGAATGAACGTAAAGCTGGAAGCATCTCCTACATGTTGTTAATACACCATACCCCTGTCATTTCATTCCTTGACGAGGAATGAACATAGAGCTGGAGGAATCCACTACATGTTGTTAATACACCATACCCCGGTCCTTTCATTCCTTGACGAGGAATGAACGTAAAGCTGGAAGCATCCCCTACATGTTGTTAATACCCCATACCCCTGTCATTTCATTCCTTGACGAGGAATGAACATAGAGCTGGAAGAATCCACTACATGTTGTTAATACACCATACCCCGGTCCTTTCATTCCTTGACGAGGAATGAACGTAAAGCTGGAAGCATCCCCTACATGTTGTTAATACGCCACACCCCGGTCATTTCATTCCTTGACGAGGAATGAACATAGAGCTGGAAGAATCCACTACAGGTTGTTAATACACCATACCCCTGTCGTTTCGTTCCTTGACGAGGAATGAACATGAAGCTGCAAGAATTCACCACATGTTTTTAATACCCATATCCCTGTCCTTTCATTCTTTGACCTGGAATGAACATAATGCTGGAAGAATCCAGGACATGTTATTAATACACCATACCCTGTTGAGTTCATTCCTTGATGACGAATGGACATGAAGTTTGATGAATCATCTTCATCTTGTTAATACACCATACCTCTGTAATTGATTCCTTCTGCAGGGGCGAATATTAAGCTGCAAGCATCATCTACATGTTGTTATTTGCTGTACCCAGGTTATTTCATTCCATCAAAAGGACCAAACATTATGGTTGAAGATTTAACTGTAAGTTGTTAATATACTATAATCTTGTCATTTCATTCCTTGACAAGGAATGAACAAGAAGCTGGAACAATTATCCACATAGTGTTGATACATTCTACATATGTTATTTTATTCCTTTATAAGGAATCAGCACTAAGCTGCAACAATTAACTACATGATGTTTACAGAACATATACCTGTTGTTTCGTCCCTTGACTTGGAACGAACATGAAGCTGAAAGACTTAACTTCATATTATTAATACTCATATACCTCAGTCTTTTCATTCATTGTTGTAGAATGAACCTAATATAAATCTCCATAACTCTATTCAGCTAACATAACATACTCCTGTCATCTCACTCTTAGCCATGGAGTTAAAACCATTCAGATCCTGTTCATCTATAAGAAATGCATATAATCCATGTCATACTAACTATATGTAGATAAAATACTATACTCCTACCTTTTCATTGCTTGATGTGAAATGAAACTAATGTACATCACATGACATCAGTGCATGTATATACCAGATTCTTCTTCTTTTATTCCTTAATGAATAATGTATCTTATACGGCTCATACTATCTGCGTACTACGAATGTATGGACTTCTGTTATGTTCTTTCTCATTGCACAATAAACCTAGTGCATGTTCCTCTTCCAGTAAAATCGCTAGACAACTACTTGCATCTTATTTCAATATCCCTTACAGAGTGAAATTATAGTGGATTGATCTAAACGTAAACAGCTAATACCCTAGACCTGTTGACCTTTATTGTAGTATAGTATAGTTAATGAATAGAAAGCAGATATTCCTGACTCTTTTAAAGTAACTAAATATGAACAAATCTACCATTTTTCCATTTTTCTCTCTAGCCATTGTAATTAAACCTCTTAATATCAATTACTAGTTACTAATAACTGTTATACTGGAAAATGTTCTTGTTTTTTGCTATAACTCTTTTATAATGTTATATACTTTATCTACATTAAACAACTTCTGTTGAATCTTAATATAATATCCTTGTATACAATATCTTAAGATTTGCAGTTACAGCTACCATTTTCTATAAACTGACCAACATAAGTTCAAATTCTTTGTTTCTTTCTTATTTCTTTTTTGGACTGTATTTCTGTAAATTTTATGTTGCCTGGATTATTTATTTCTTTATATTACAAGTTCCTGTTCCTTACACTTCTTCTTATTTTACTCAATATCTACCATGCTACATCCATAACTTTACTTCCTACCACTCCTCTGTATCATATATAAAATGAAATCACCGTGTAATTCATTATCATAGATTAATTGCCTGCATATTTATACCTTTAAATGTTACATCTTTGATGTTTAAATTATATTGATCCTGCATTGTATCTTATTAATATTTCTCATAAATAATGGCTCTGTTTTTATCTAAAACTTTACTTTGCCACTTATTGTAATTTATTTCACACTTTAAAATCATACCTGTTTCTCTGTTTCTCTTAGCTCAATTTATGTCCTGACATAAAAGTTTTCACAATCATGCTTATATTTGATATTTATGCTATCTTTATATTTTGTGTGCTATCATAAAGCAGTAAGAATATTGTAAGAGAAAACATGTTGTTAACAATTTTATAGATAATTTAAATTATTATCTTCCTCATTATCCATTCTTTTAAACCCTAACTCTAAGATTTATTTAATCTTCTTCTTATTGTATTACAAAATTATGTAAGTAACGGTTCTCAGCACAATGTCATAATTCTCATAATTTAACTATTTCTCAGAAGCAGTCATTTTCATTAACTTACAAGACTTATGTTTTTCTTGAATAATTTAAGAAGATTGGTGAGTGAGATAGTACTATAATAGTAATAGCAAATGTAAGTGTAAGATAGGTGAGGTAGCAAGAATCTACAATGATCAAAAATACAGAGGTGTACTAGATAGTTCAATGGATATATAATAAGAAGTATATACAAGATACAACAATAAGGTAATTGATTAAAAGGAATAAAAGTAGAGAGCAGGAGAAGCAAGAATTAGAATCAGAGTAAAAGAAAAGGACATAGGAGTAAACGAAAAGTATAAAAAGTATATTGCAGAATTGTACTGGAAACTCAGAGATATGTAGGTATAAGTAATGAATGTAATCCTACCAAAGAATTAGTAACTGTAAAGTGACAGATGGGTCAACTGGACGGTTAAGGTACACTATACTTAGAGTGTAGGATCTGGGAGAGACAGAAGAGAAGACTGGGCAGGAAACAAGGATAGGAACAAGACAGAGAACAGAATTAGTAAAGATATTTTAGGAAGCAGAAAGATCTATAACTATTGAAAACTGAGTATAAGATGATAAGTAAACCGGAGGACAGGACCGAGAGTAGTGATAATTACATTGGCCTGCGGGAAGCGATAACAGGTTGCCCAAAGAGAAAGAGAAGGGAAAAGGAAGAAAAATAGCTAAGGCAAGAGGAGAGGAGAAAAGTACACCAACAGGTAGCAAAGCAAGGAGGCATGATATTACCCTGACCGACATACCCATTCAGGGCAACAAGAACCTGTTCATGACCAAACATAAGTCTAACATAAGACTTGTGATATTGACTTCCATGAAATAATAAAGAAAAGAACAAAAGAAAGTAGAAGAAAAGATACATGAGAATGACAAGTAATGAGAGGAAGAAAAAAGAAAGAAAATGAAATAAAAGTACATATATTGAGCTAGTAATAGATATATAATGGACTGGAAATAATTAAGGGAAGTGTAGAGAAAAAGACAAAATGGGGAAGAGAGATATAAGAAAATAGAAGGAGATAAAGTAAATAGAATAAGATTATTGAGTGAGCGAGGGCAATATATTAAAGACATTATAGAAGTGCATAGGGAGAGAAAAAATTTGAAAGAATAGAAAGCAGATAGCAGGATGAACATGTGGAGAAAGAAATTATAAGACAGGAGGAGTAAGGAAAAGATTATAGACAGAGGAGGAGGTAGAGGAGAGAGGGAACGAGAATGTAGAGAGCAGAAAAGTGTATAAGAAAATAATGAAAAGGACAGAAGTTGAATACTTAAAAAAGGATTAGGCAGATTTGACTTTGAAACAGCAAAGTAAATAGGTGAAGGAAATGGAAATTTGTTAGTATATCTACTTCTAATAAAGGTGAAAGAAGGTAGAAGGTTGGAAGGAGATAAAAAGAAGAAGTCAGAAGGGATTGTATTAGACTAAGGAAAGAGAGGTAATAGAGATCAGAAAAATAAAAACGAGTGGAACGAAAAATAAATAATCAAGGGGATAAGAATCAAAGAGGAACTGATAGTATGGAGAAAAAAGTATTTAGCAGAGAGTTTAATGAGTAGTAGATAAGATAAGTTTAAAGGAAGAGCTAAGAAGTACGTAATGGGATTAGATGAAAAAGCATTGATATGGTGGAGAAATGTGATAAGAGTTGTACATGAAGCAGGCATAAAGAAAATGAGAGATTGAAGTAAGTTTGATGAGAGAAGGATAGATATTAATACTTAACTTAGTTACGTCCTAGAACCTGTATGTATCGAATAGAAAGAGGTAAATAATACAGAAAAGGAGGAGACAAGGGATGATAACAAGAGTGAGGAATTAGGAGATATATTAGCACACAGGGAAAGAAAATTGAGGAGAAAGAAATAGTCAAAAACGAGTTGGAAAGCATTCTAGATATAAGAAGGAAGGAGGAGGTAGTATTTAAGAACAGGAGTAAGTGGAAAATGAAGACTTGGATACAAGGAACAGGGAAGGAATTTTATTTGTTTGAAATAAGAACAAATCATGGAGGAAAGACAGTTGAGAGACATAACAAAAAGGGGAGAAGTAGAGAGTATTAGAATTAAAAAGTAGGAATAATATATTGATTCATTGTATATTGTAGTTAGAGTATATAGAAAAGGGTTAGAAAAGATGTTGAAAGAGAGTATAGGAGAGAGGGGGATAGGTAGAAAGAGATGAACTACAATTTATAGAGGATGAAATAAACCAAATACTAGAAGTGGATGGGAGGATGAGGTAGAGAGAGTAAAATACAGGATAAGGAATAATAGCAGATAGAAGGGAGTACGAAGAATACGACTACATACTTAAGAGTGGAATATAGTAAGATAGAGGAAGAAATAAGAAGATAAAGAAGCAGAAAAGGCTAATGAACAGAGGGAAAATGATGTTGAAATTAGAGATGGAGTAGTGAGACTTTGGTTGGGGAGAGGGAAGGAAAATTTAAATTTAAAGAAACAGACAGGCTAGAGCCCTTAGGTCTCAATTGGACAGAACACAAGATGACCAACAGCATAAATAGCCAACTGAGGGGCATCCATCGGAATCGATTACACCTCCTGTCCAGTATTTGGTGTTCAACCACATCAACAAAAAAGCTACGCCACCTGTTCTGGGCTGTCCCACCACGTTCATCAACGTGAGCCAACTACGGTAAGTAATATTATTGTTTTACTGTAATATATAACTATACTGAAGTGTATTACAATTAATACAATTCATCTAACTAACTTGAGTGGTGATAGCTCTTCAAAAGTAGTCAAGATGGCTGCCCAGAGAACACCCCTAGCACGAATTTTGAATTTCGCCATCATAAATGGACAGCAACTCGTAACTGAAGGAGGGCTACGCATACGACTTGGAGTCAATGGACTGGTACTCCTAGAAGCTGATGAAGAAGCAGCAGAAAATGAGGAGGAACTGTTGTTGAACATTCGCATCTTTGTACCACAAGGTCTAAACTTATTACGTCCCGTACCTGAACTACCCGATGATGCACTATACCGACAACATGGATGGAACCTAGAGGTAAGTAACTCTGTCCTAAAGTATGAGATGATAGAAAAAGGATGGAAGACTAATTATGGCAGCCAATTTGGTACCAATCGGCAACCTTTCTGCGAATCTGGACACGAGAGCGGGCGGCCTATGACCCCAGACTACGTGGAGCCCTCACAGAGATCGTCTCTTGATGATCTTTAAGGGTTAGAGTTAGGGTTAGGCACACTACGCTGAGCGTGACGTGCAGGTTCCGCGGGGCGGAAGGAAGGAAGAGAGGAAGATAAGTTTTGTTGAAGACGAAATGGTGGCCGACGGAGACTATGTTCGTGAGAAGAAGTCAGTGATACCGTTTCGTTATCTTTCCAGAAAACTCATCAGGGCCGTGGGGAGGAGGGGGTAGATATAGATGTCCTCCCGGACATAGCGGAAATACTTGACCCCACCACTATCTTGGTGGGGATAAGCCCGTTATCGTGAGGGTGTGCGATAACGGTGTAGGATTGGGCGATGGGGCCGTGGTGTGCCCCATATTACGTGCGTCGGCGACCTCGTATTCTAAGCGAGGTGTGTGTCGAGCGGTGAAATATCCCTGTCACGCCGGAAGCCGGAAGGATGTCCAGAATAGGTAACCGAGCGCACGCGAACGTGGTGGTTTCCTATTTGGTCATTGCATGATGCGTCATGCATCATGCATGCATCTCTGTATGCATGACCCCGGGTGTGTTTCCGGATTCAGTAATCTAACACGAAGGAAGAAAACTTACCTAAATAGGAAATCTTTTACGATTTCCTAATCGGGAAAGCGGACCGGACTATATATGTCACGTCCAGGTTAGATTGAAAAAGAAGCTAGAAAGATGAGTGATATTTCATGATTCCCTATATAAATGTTCAGATTCTGATCCCTGTTTTGGCATTCAGCCTTGCCCTGTGACTGCTCAAACCATTTCCTACCTTTCTATTACCTTTGCTTTACTCTCCCATGCAATATCGGAGCATTCCCAGGCACTTTGAATCTATTAATTTGCGTGTCAATTGTTGCTACGTGAGTGATAATTCATGATTCCCAGAAATGTAACAATGCTCAGCTATCAAATCTTTAGCATTCAGGACCAAACTTTCAGATAAGCCTATTTTGACCACTTCAGATATCTCCTGAAATTTTCATTCCATTGCGTCAAGGTACGGGAGCTGGACTTTCTGCGGTCGGACCAACTATCCTGATATTTGCTTTCCGTAATGCCCAGATCTGTTCCATTTTTAATCAAACTTTCAGATAAGCCTATTTTAACCTCTTCAGATATCCTCTGAAAATCTCATTCAATTCCGTCAACATACAGACCCTGGACTTTTCGCGGTCGGACTTACCCTATCTGCTTTCCGGACCGCTCAGTCCTTCATCATTTGAGATGAAATTTTCAGATAAGCCTATTTTAGCCAGTTGAGATATTCCCTGAAAGTTTCATTCGATTCCGTCCACATATGGAAGATGGAACTTCTGCTGTTGGACTTAAACCATCAGTTTTCGGGACAGCCCAATCCTTGCTTATTTGGGGCCAGATTTTCAGATAAGCCTATTTTGATTCCTTTGGAAAGGCTCCGAAAGTTTCATTCAATTCCATCCACGTACGGAACCTGGACTTTCTGCGGTCGGCCTTACCCTATCTGTTTACCAGGCTGCTCAAACCTTTATCATTTGCGGCCAAACTTTCAGATAAGCCTATTTTAACGTCTTCAAATACCCCCAGAAAATTTAATTCAATTCCGTCAACGTATGGTGGCTGGACTTTCTGCGGTCGGACCTATCTGTCAGAACTGTACTTCCCGCAGCACTCAAAGCTTTCCTGTTTCGGACCAAACTTTCAGATAAGCCTATTTAATTATCATCTGAAAGCTCCTGAAAGTTTCGTGCAATTCCATCCATATACGGTGGATGGGCTTTTCGTAGCATGACTTACCTACCGGACAAGTGTTTTCTGCAGCACTCAAAGCTTTCCAGTTTGGGACCAAACTTTCAGATAAGCCTATTTCTTCATCATCGGAGAGGTCTTGAAAATTTCGTTCAATTCCGTCAAGGTACGGAGGCTGGACTTTTTGCGGTCAGACTTTGCAGCAAGTCATACCTTTCCCGCAGCTCCCAAAACCTTTCCGTTTGGTGCCAGACTTTCAGATAAGCCTGTTTCCTCATCTTAAGATAGTTCCTGAAAGTTTCATTCAATTCTGTCCACATATGGAAGCCGGACCTTTCGTGGTCACTGTATACTACTTTTCTTTCCTCCTGCTTTCTTGCTGACGCGTGATCCCCCTCTTACCTTTCCTACTATCCTACCCTCCCTCTTTCTTCTCATTTCTTTCTTTTTTCTCCCTCTTTCCCCCACTCCTATATTTTTAGTTCTCTTGCCATTATATGTGTGTGCGCCAGGTTAGATCGAAAAAGAAGTTAGAAAAATGAGTGATATTTCATGATTCTCTATATACATGTTCAGATACTGATCCCTGTTTTGGCATTCAGCCTTGTCCTGTGACTGCTCAAACCTTTTCCTACCTTTCTTTTACCTTTGCTTTGCTATCCCATGCAATATTGGGGCATTCGCAGTAACTTTGAATTTATTAATTTGCATGTCAATTGTTACCATGTGAGTGATAATTCATGATTCCCAGAAATGTGACAATGCTCAGCTATCAAATCTTTAGCATTCGGGACCAAACTTTCAGATAAACCTATTTTGACTGCTTCAAACATCTCCTGAAAATGTCATTCCATTACGTCCAGGTATGGGAGCTGGACTTTCTGCGGTCGGACCAACTATCCTGATATTTGTTTTCCGTGATGCTCAGATCTCCACCATTTGAGACCAAATTTTCAGATAGGCCTATTCCAACCTCTTCAGATATCCTCTGAAAATCTCAGTCAATTCCGTCAACATACAGACCCTGGACTTTTTGCGGTCGGACTTACCCTATCTGGTTTCGGGACCGCTCCAACCTTCATCATTTGAGATGAAACTTTCAGATAAGCCTATTTTAGCTAGGTGAGATAATCCCTGAAAGTTTCATTCGATTCCGTCCACGTATGGAAGGTGGAATTTCTGCTGTTGGACTTAAACTATCATTTTTCGGGACAGCTCAAATCTTGCTTATATGGGGCCAGATTTTCAGATAATCCTATTTCAATTCCTTTGGAAAGGTTCTGAAAGTTTCGTTCAATTCCATCCACGTACGGAACCTGGACTTTCTGCGGTCGGCCTTACCCTATCTGTTTCCCAGCCTGCTCAAACCTTTATCATTTGTGGCCAAACTTTCAGATAAGCCTATTTCAACATCTTCAAATACCCCCAGAAAATTTCATTCAATTCCGTCAACGTATGGAGGCTGGAATTTCTGCGGTCGGACTTACCTACCTGACATCCTTTTTCCGCAGAGCTTAAATCTTTTCCGTTTACAATCAAACATTCAGTAACCCCTATTTTGGCCTTTTCAGATGGTCTCTGAAAGTTTCATTCAATTCTGTCAACGTATGGACACCGGAATTTCTGCGGTCACTATTCGCTACTTCCATTCATCCCTCCTCCTTACTCCGAAACTTCTATAACTTCTCCTTTGACCCTTTCCTCTTCTCTATTTACTTTCACTATTCCTTCTTTCTTTCTTTCACTTTTTACTCCCTGCAATTTATCATTATGAGTCTACTGTGTCCTAAGACTAGGATCTATCTTGTTATCTACACTTTTATTTTATTTGTTTCCTGAATTTTTGCGTTACCTTTTCCCTTTCTATTGTTAGTCTTCTGCCCTTAATTTGCTTACAATTCTTGGTGTTGCAATTGTTAAGGTTAGCATTTTAATACTTACTTTAGTTTCTCCATGAGACCGCTATTATCTTTAATTCTACCTGGCTGCCAATATGGTTTAACTTGTAATCTTTTCCTCCTAGTTTATATTCTTCTGGCCTACTTTCAATCCGTTTTCTATATACTGAGTGAGACCATCCTCACTGTCAAGTAGGTCTATATGCGCTCTGTCTACCTCCAAGTACTAGATGTGGAGTAATAACTTTCATTATCTAATCCCTCCTGCAGTGTCTCGGTTGTACCTTTTAATGAGGCCAATATTCTAGTAGGACGGTCTTCTTTACCTCTCGGCTCTAAATTGAGCCTTATATCTCTGTGAATCAACTTACCATTACAATAATTTCTCTGTATTCAACCTCCACTTCGACTGCTGTATGGTCTACCACCCCATTTACAATATCTGGGTACTCAGCCACCTTAAACTTTCTTATCACTGTCTGAACTACACCTCCTCTACCGCTATCACCAGCTTCACCAATTGTCTCTGCATCCATTTTGCTGTAACGTGTTCGCTAGGTACTAATCACGTTTCGAGAGGTGTACGATAGTTGACAGGCGGCCTGCTCTTCCAGAGAGGAGGCGATGGCTGAATGAACTAAAGGAGGATTCGGAGGTGTACTGGAGAAACTAAAGAGTAACTGTTCAACCAAGTATATTGAAATACTGTCTGTCGAAGTCTGTCCTTTCCATCGTGGAATAGGACGGTCTTTAAATACACAAATCTGTTCATGTCTAGCATGAACGAAATTAAGTAAAGGTATCAAGCGATAAACTTTGGAAAAACAACATAAGTATCAAATCAAGTATCAGAACGATACTTCAAACAAACCAAGTATCAAAGCGATACTTGAAATAAAACATAAAACAAACTAAGTATCAAAACGATACTTCAAACAAACCAAGTATCAAAGCGATACTTGAAATAAAATATAAAATAAACTAAGTATCAAAACGATACTTCAAACAAACCAAGTATTAAAGCGATACTTGAAATAAAACATAAAACAAAATCCTTAACCGATTACCAGTACCGGTTACATTTGCCTTCCAATAGTCATGCCCACAACATTCAGCTCCCATATTCCCCCTGCAAATGCTCTCCTAATAGGTCCAGATGTGATGAATATTCCGCTTAAAGGAGAATTTGATTCTTCCTCTAGAACTGTTCAGCCCTAACGCCTTGCTCCTGCTGTAGACCTGAGAGATAGTTTCCCACATTGTGCTCATTATGAACTACATTTTACAATCCCATACCACCTCTCCTCCAGTAATGTGCTTGTAACCCTTACATCCTAACGATGAGTCAACTCCTCCATCCTCCTGAAGGACGTTACTCCCACTCCTTTTCCTGAACCACTTGTAGGATTGTCCCAGTGATGAAAGTCTACTGTTCTACTTCCCTGTCTTCTGCACTTTCTATTACTCTTCTCTAAAGTCATAACTCTCAGACTCTTATTCAATACAATTGCCTAAGTGGCTGGAATGTATTTTGTTTTGTTTTTCAAAACTTGGTTTTTCTACCTTCTTCTACCTTACTTGTTATCCTTCAAGATACTCCGTTTTGTCATGTGGAGTAGTCTCACATCTTGGGTTTTTCCACCTTTACACTACCCATTTCATAGGGCAAATGACTACTGGTGGCCACATATATTCTTAGTTCCTTACTTGATAATGTTTTGGTTTCTTGTTTTTATAACAATCCAGGGTTTATGTCACTAGATATTCATATACCTGAGGGCTTGTTCTGATTTGCTTATGCCGGATTCACAATTCTGAACCTTTACGCTCCCTGCCTATTTTCATACCTGTCCTACAATGTCTCCTATGAGGAGGCTTTTCTACTAATTACCTACCTATTACTAGTTATGAGTGACTTTGACCTTCACCATCCCTCTTGGGACTACCTCTGCTCTCTTTGAAAGAACCACCTTAGAGACTCTGTATCCAATCTAGACTTGGCCTTGGAGAAGTTGTTCATCCTGATTAATACCCTATGTGTTTACTCCAGCTTTCCACTTAGGGCAAAATATGCACCCTCTGCTATTGAGCTTGCGCTTAGTAATGAGCATTTTATGCCCTTTATACATTCTTGAAATACGAGTTTACCCACTCTGGGATCTGACCATATTTCCGTTACCATTACAATCCCTATCCCTGTACTTACACCTCCAAACCGCATGTTCAACTGAAATACATGCCTGTTGCGTGAGGACTACTCTGCTCTCCGAGCTGTGAAGATCTCAACTCCAGTTCCGCTTCCGACCTAGTAGGCCTTAAGCTGCTGGTTCCACTTCAACCTCATCAGAATCTGCACTATCTTTAGTCTACCTACACATATTAAGGTACCCTCTCTGCTCTCTAAGCCTTGATAATCAGCAGCACGCACTGACTTGAGAAAGGTCCCCCACTCCTATATGTATATAGTATGCTCGTCAAGTAATACCAACCCTCAAAAGCTCCTGGGCAGGGCAAGAATGCTTATTTTACCACGATTATATTGGCAAAAAGAATGTGCTGGTCAGACTTCTGAGAGGGTACCATCCCTTGAAATCTCTAAACCATGAAAGGATTCCTCTTCGGCAAGCTTCCTGAATGGTTGTCGATACTACCCAATGCCTCCTGCCCGGGGAGCTGATGGCCACTGTCCTTTCACACATTTTTTCTCCTAAGACTCGTGTTTGTTATTTCTCAATCTTGCAGTCATTGTGTGAATGCTCTCAACTACAGCCGTAAGGAGTTGTAGCCATCCTTTAAAACTCAGACTCTTTCATACCTTGTGGACTAAACCAGAACTGCTGCGAAGTTAGGAAGAAAATCAATTCGTCCAACTTGTTATTTCTGGTTGATCTCTTGTCACCCATTGTGGTCTTTATATACCACCAGACCTCACTAAAGATAGCGAATACAATGATTTTAGATAAGGATTATATGTTATCATACAACTCAACTGCCTCCTTACAAATTACGGTCATCCCTGAAACGGTCTCTGGAATTCTTGAGGGGGACGGGGTAAATTGACTATCCCTTACCGCACGTTTCTACGGCATGTTTAACTGCAAACAATGTGGATATCTTCCTCATTATAGCACTTTCATCAGCAAACATTCTAGGTTGCGTCGTGTGGGTCCGGTGCATCAGATGCACAGGACATCCAGAACACAAATCATTAACTAGGACGTAGAGGGATGTGGCAACCAATGTCAGGACATAACGGGCCCTACCTGCCAAACTCAGGATGTAACAGGATATACCTGCGAAACTCAGGACCTAACAGAACATTCAGCTAAAACTCTGTACACAACTCCACACAGGAACAGACATCAGAATATGTTTCTTAAAATTCAAAATTCACGAGATACAGCCAATACAAAGTATAACTCATACCTAGCTTATTCTAGAATAAACTATATTTTCACGGTAAACAAGATTTATTTTTATAGATATACAGGCCTGGGCTAGGTTACAAAATGAAGCAAGAATAAGTGAGTAATATGCAGTCTAATAGCTAAACCAAGTTATAATGCCACCAATATTAGTACTAAGTAGACGTTCTTGATACTGTTGGAAAGCTGGCATCGAGTAGGTCTAGGACACCTAATGTCAGTCTGGGCGTCAGAGTATTGAGGACATAATCTGGCATTAAACTTAGTACTCTGCCAGGATACAAGATAGGCTGTAACTCCAGGGATACTAGTGCAGGGAAGACGTCCTTTACACCATTGGAAGGCGGGAGTCGGGGTGCACATTGCTGTAAAGTATCAAGTACAGTGACCAAAGGATGGCTGAGGAATCTGGCGTCAAGATCAGCATTTCACTAGGGTAAGCATCACGTTCATAATAGGTTGTATCTCAACCAATATTGATGCTGAGTGGAAGTTCTGTATACCATTGGAAAGCTGGGGTCGGGATGGAATTTGCTATAATGTATTGCGTACTGCATCCAAAGGATGGCTGAGGTATCTGGCGTCAAATTCCGCACTCTGCCAGGGTAAACATCAGATCCATATTAGGCTCTATCACCACCAATATTAATACCAAGTAGACATTCTTTATACGTTTGGAATGCTGGCATCGAGTTGAACGTCGCTGTAAAGTATCGAGTACTACACCTAAAGTATGGCCGAGGTATCTGGAGTTAAAGTCAGCATTTCGTTAAACCACAAAATAGGCTGTATCACTACCCGTATTGATGCTGGGTAGACATTCTTTATACTGTTGGAACGCTGGTGTCAGGTAGAACTTTGTCGTGATGTGTCAAGTACTGTGCCGAAAGGATGGATGAGTAATCTAGCGTCAAAATCAGCACTTCAACAGGGTCAAAATCACCTCCACAATGGGCTGTATTTCTACCAATATTGATGCCAAGTGGACATTCTTTACACCGTTGGAAGGCTGGTGCCGAGTAGAAGGTCGCTGTAAAGTATGAAGTACTACACTCAAAGTATGGCTATGGAATCTGACGTCAAAGTCAGCATTTTGCCAGGACACAAAATAGGTTATAACCTCTTGTAAACACATGTAACGAGACTCCACTGAGTACTATTACAAGTAGCCAAACTTATACACAGACTGGTGTCGAGAGACTACCATGGTGGAAATGGCGGTAGACTTAGGTCTACCGAGTGGAGGTACCAGTAGTTAGGTACCTCAGTCAGGCATACTAGACTATACCAAAGGTACATAGGTACTAGTAAAGGTTGGGGGTTACCCTACACTGTAGGGTAACCCAAGTAGTCAATTTGGGAGTTACCAGGAATTACTTGACGGAGAGTGCAGGTAGAGTTACCCTACCTTTGGACTAGAGTTACCCTGCCTTGGGCTACAGGTTACCTGCTATAGAGCCAAGTTACCCTACCTTGAAGGTAACTAGTTACGCAAGACTTCAGGCCAAGTTACTGGAGAGTTCTTCATGCGAAACTTCATAGGGTGTTCGAATTGCAGGTTGTGGGGATCACTCCCGCACTGCCAATTGAGCTCTGAACAAACTGTAACGTGGAGGTGTGGTTGAGAGCACCCCCCTCTGGCCCCGTTATAAGTCTCTAGCGTCATGGGCTACAGCCTGAAGAGTTGCTTTAAGTCTAGCAAAAGTCTCAAAGTGGAGATGGTACTGTAACTCCGTATGTGCTCACGCCGTCCGTCCCACTGATAGTGGTCCGCAGGATATATCACAGGGAGGAGGGGAACCTGGAGAATAGCCTCCAGCTGACTTCGTGTAAAACGGACTAAAGGAGACGGAGTGACACTGCTTTGAAGTCAGGAGTAATATATGAGGTTACCGGAGGCCTGCAGGCGAGGTAACCGAAGTCCGTTGCCCTGAAAGATTAATATTATTGCAGAATTTTTAAGGACTCCGAGACACTAGTGTGAGGTCACGATAAGCCCTACTTCTAGGAGGGTTGACTGTGGGTAGCGCCTATTGGTAGTTAACCTCCACAGTGGTCCATTGGGGGAGCTAGAGGGCCATCTTCGGCAATGATATTGAAATGAGTAGAATGGGATAGATGTTCAGCCACTGCGAATACTTGCATTAGGCTGAGTGTATATAAGCAGAGAGCTCCATAGTTGGTATAGTATCCAACTATCATGACAGATCGCTACCGGCATGACCACGATATCAATAGTTTTTACTTCTGCGGTTACATTGATGATGCAGCGGCTAAAACAATTCTATCGGGCACATGTTAGAATACTACTGAGTGGTCTAATTTGCTACAGAGGATGTTTAGTCCAACTGTGGAGGTTAGCTAGACAGTCCATCGGAGTTGGGTGCTCGCCAATGTAGAGTAGTGATAGGTAGTGACTGGTAGCATACCAAACCTACTTAAGTATATGCGAGTTTACCTCTACTCTGGCAAGTACCTACCTCACGAGATCAGGGCTTAATTGAGTAATGCTGTGGCTTAACAATACTAACTTTTACTGTTTCGTTTTTTTCAACTCTACTGTTAATTATCTTTATCTTTACTTTCAGAACGAACAATTCGGTACAGTCGCAACCTTAGGATCTATTTTCCCAGAGGAAGTCCCCGTTACAGTATATCATTAAGCGAAGACCTCGCTCAACTCACCCTACAGTTGAGATTTGTTCGTATTGAACTGGTTGAAATAATAAAGTTTGCGTACAAGTCGCTTATTTCATACCACTAGCATCTGGCAGAAATTATTTTATCAACCAGAGGAGGATGTTACTTTGATCATGCCGCGGTGGCAGCCAACCAATGGCACCGCCAGCGTGAAGCATTTGCGGATGCCAAAGGCCTTAGCTGGGAAACCATTGAACTTGTCCTTAATGCGATCAATATAGATCTTCCCAATGATACAGAGGAAATTGTGGTCCAAGACTCTGCAGCGTTATGCGAATCGTTTACACAGTAAAAGCTGACAGTTCCGGTTCTCAGGTAGGTAAGGTGAAGGGTTTAGTCTTGGGGATTTTACTAGAGAAGGCATGCAACTCTATATCCTTCTTGGAGTCACGAAGCACATGAAGGAAGCTCAAAGCCAGATGTAATACTAGAATGAGCAGGCACAGACTAAGTTTAAAATAGAGATAGTTATGGAGGCTACGGAGCGGATAGGGAAACAATAGAAGTTCATACGGCAGGTTAGCGACACAGGAGCACTAGAGAAGATGATGGAGGCGTTGGAAGAGGCTACCGGTGCCTCGCATCATATCAATCATGATAGCGATACGATCATGACAGTGGCACCTCCAATGGAGAAACGTCCTGCGGTCAACTTTGCGTAGACATTAACCGTTATGTTGACCAACCCCTCATATCGGGCATACTTGACGTAATTATGAGTACAGATACCTGGTCAACAGCCACAAGTTCTGGGCACTCCTCGTCGTTTCCGCTTCCACGTTTGGCTCAAAGACGCACTTGCCTCAGTTTCTCAATAGAGAAAAAGACAAACACCTACCCCGGCTACGGGATCTTGCCGAGGAGATAGGGGTCATAAAGTGGACAAGTCCAGAGTCCCTCCTCCTCCTCCACAACCAGTTCGGAATTGGCTAGACTTGACAGGAGTGCGTGATACCCTGACACACTCTACCAATGTCCTAGTCCCAGCCCGACCTTACCAGGAGGCTGTGAATACAACTCTCCTAAAGCCAGGGCAAGATCCTGTTATTATTGAACCCGTTCCCCGACCTCCCGTGCCTAAATTACCTGGTACGCTCAGGAAATCTACTGATTAAGTAAGCTTTTTGCCAACTTAAGGCAATAAAGATACGTGAAGTCCGGAGGGGAATAGAGGAGGTGGAGTGCCTCGGAGAAAGAATGGGTCCGAAGGCCTTTGTAACTGTGAGTTACGGCCTTCTGTTACACCGGCTGTATCATCGTGGGAGGACCTCACTTTCCAAAAGCTACACATGTACTCAACTTTCCTAACAGTCATTCAAGTCAGTTGCACTGGAAGCCTGAAGAGGGAGGTTCGAAGATGAAAAATCCCAAATGTTCATATACTGGTTCACGTTTGCACGTGGAACTTAGGGTAATACCAGATAGCTGTCTGGAATTCCTGCAGTTTGTTCTGGGTTGATATGGGGCGACTCCGAGTTCTTCGGCAGCGGTCCCAATACTAGACTCACCTCTAATGCCATTATCTCGTTAAGCGGTTGTTCCCCAAGATCTCAGACAACAGGAAAGAGAGGATTCTTCTGATGGGTATGATAGACCCTCTGGAGACCCTGGCAGAAATGCTGGTGGTAGTGGAGATCAACTCTTGCCCGGCAGAAACGTTGGTGCTGGTGGGATCGTGGGTGATTCCAGTTCTACCAGTAGCAGTAATGACGAAGATGCCAACTCTATAGCTGATTTCTCAGACTTTGTAGGTAGGCGAAAACCTAATTGGAGTGAGAATGTAACGGGCGCTCCATCCGGGAAGATGAATCTCGAGGTTCCCACCGCACCGAAGTATTCTTTCAGAAGTAAAGATAAAGATAATCAACAGTAGAGTTGAAAAAATAAACGGTAAAACTTAATATCGTTAAGCCACAGCTTTACTCAATTAAGTCCTGATCTCGAGAGGTAGTTGATTGCCAGAGTAGAGGAGAACTCGCATATACTTGAGTAGGTTTGGTATGTTGCCAGTTACTCCCCATCACTACTCTGCGCTCGTGAGCACCCAACTCCCGTGGGCTGTCTAGCAAAACTCAACAGGTTGGACCAAAGATCCCTTGTAGCGAACTAGACCACTCTGTGGTGTTCTAACTTCTGCCCGATAGAAGTGTTTTAGCCGCCGCATCTTCAATGCAACCCCAGGAGTAAAAACTCTTGATATCGTGGTCATGCTAGTGGCGAGCTGTCATTCACTTGTGGATACTATACCAACTATAAAACTCTCTTCCCATGTACACTTAGTCTTCTACAAGCATTCGCAGCCTATGAACATCTATCTGGTTCTACTCATTTCCATATCATTCCGGAAGATAGCCACGCAGCTTCCCCGATAGACTACTCTGGAGGCTTACTACCAATAGGCGCTACCCACTGGCAACCCTCCCAGAAGTAGGTCTTATTGTGACCTCGGACTAGTGCCTCAGAGTCCTTAACAATTCTCCAATACTATTACTCTTTCGGGGCAACGGACTTCGGTTACCTCGCCTACAGGCCACTGGTAACCTCACATACTACTCTTGACGTCAAAGCAGTATTACTCCGTCAGTTTTGGTCCGTTTTACACGAAGCCACTTCTCCCCGCTCATATATCCCACGGACAGCTTCCGGTCGGACGGAAAGTGTGACCGCATATGGAGGTACAGGTAACATCTCCACCTGGAGACTTTTGCTAGACTTACAGTAACTCTCCAAGCTATAACCCATGACGCTAGGGACTTATAACGGGGCCGGAGGGGGGTGTTAGCAACCACACCTCCAAGTTACAGCCTGTTCGGAGCTCAACTGGTTATGCAGCAGTGATCCGCACAACCTGAGATACGAACACCCTATGTAGTTTCACTTTGTCAAACAATCTAGTAACTTCGACCGATGTCCTGCATATCAAGTTACCTTCAAGGTTGGGTAACTTGGCTCCATAGCAGGGTAACCCTTAGCCCAAGGCAGGGTGACTCTTGTCCAAAGGTAGGGTAACTCTACCTGGACTCTCCGTCCAGTAATTCAGGGTAACTCCCAAATTGACTACTTGGGTTAGCCTACATAGTAGGGTAACCCCCAACCCTTACTAGTACCTATGTACCTTTGGTATGGTCTAGTATGCTCTACTGAGATACCTAACTACCGGTACCTCCACTCGGTAGACCTAAGTCTACCGCCATCCCTACCACGGTAGTCTCTTGACACCGCTGTGGGTCTAGGTTTGGCTACTTGTAATAGTACTCAGTGGAGTCTCGTTACAGAGAAGAAGAAGAAGCGCTATGACAGTCATGCACGCAGATTGCTAAGAGTTTTCTTGTAAATGAGTGTCGTTTCTGGGGCTAGTCAGCAAACTGGTTACATAGGCTCTGCAAGAGGTAGACCTAAGAAACCCGAAAAATTGGGTAATGTAACTGCATTTAAAGGAGATAAAACCCACACTCAGTAGTTCATTAGTGATGTGGACATCAAGTTCAAGTACTTCCGAGAATCGGTTATAGAAGATATTAACACAATCAGCTTGGTTGACCCTCTTCCTCAAGGTACTGCCTAAACTTAGTACATGGGCCTACGGCGGTCCATCGCTGAGGACTGTGCACGCCGGGTAAGTATACAGTTTCACCCTAACTATTAGTCTCGCACATAGGAAGGATTTGGTAAGTGGCTAAGAGCAAGTTTTGGTACTCATGTTAATTGTGTCCGTGGTCTAAGTGAGTGGATGAGGCAGCAGATGAAGGCTGGTTAGGTTGACCAGTACTTAGACTCGGTAATTGATCTGATTGTCCAATTGGGATATACGGACCCTACGATAATCAAAGACAAGCTCCGCATGACAATAACATCGCAACCACACAATCTCTGCGGCACAAGACACCCTATCCTACTGATGTGTCTGAGTATATGGACCTTGTGTAGAAGACGGACCATGCCCTACAGAACAATATCAATTTCAGCAAGACAGTTACGAAAGGCTGGAGTGATAATCCGGGCAAGAGCGAGGCGAGGTTGTCAACCTAAAGGAAACAAGCAAAATGGAAGGAAAAGGGTTCCCGTAAGCCCAATCATAGGCGCTCCTTATTTTCTGCTGGCACATCCTAGAAGCAAGGAAATTCTCAGGATGCTAATGCCCAAAATAATATCCTATCAACGCTTATCGATAAGGGAAAAATGGAGTCGCAGTACACACGATGTGGAAAACCGTGTTATTTTTGGCGGAAATGTTTCTCTACCGACCCTGTTGTTAGTTCAGCCAAGGGGGTTAAAGTGATAACTAAAAAGAGAAAAGCTGAAGATGCCAAAGTCAGTGAAGCATCAAATAACAAAGTTCGTCGCATTGAAGCGCCACCTTCAAAGAAGTTCTTGGAACTCCGAAAATCATTTCACGAGATTATGGAGGTTGATACGGATGCTGAGGAATAGGTAAGTTCCTTTCCTGGCAGCGAAATAAGAAGATATTGATATAACTTTAAGAAGTTATCTGAAGGACTCCGTAAGTAAGCATACCCTAAGAAATCCTACCGTTGATATAGACTTACCAGGACTCTTACATGTTCCGGGCCGTAGCAGTCTACGAAGAAAAGAGGCAGGTGGAGGATTTGTGTCAGAATGGGAATTTTCTTTGTGTATTTGTCTTGGTTTATTTCTCTTCTGAATTCTTTTTATGTTACTGTGGGAATATATTGTTTCCATACTTCGATGGATTATTTTCTTAGTATTGGAAGTGAAATTGTTTTTTTTTGTTGAATTAGTTGTTTTCACATCAGGCAGGTCTTAACTAGAGCAATGGAATTTTATCATTAAGTTTACCTAAGGAAGGGTCAGAACACGAAATTACGCTAGCGTGATAGTAAACAACCTAGCTATTGATATACCGTGATTTCAAACCTTAACATCGGTCACCCGTTGTGACCACTCGTGTGTCGAAAGGCAAGAGACTCCGTTAACATGATTATAAATCAAAACTCAAGAAACAAGGTGCGGCTTTCAGGACACTCAAAACACATAAACCTTAGCCCAGTTGGAGTTAGACTCGAATTACGCTGTGGCGTGAGAGACAGTAGAGCCATGGCTGTGGTATTGTTGGATAGTGGCACTACTGGTGTGGTACTTAGGACAAGATGGGCGAAGAAAACAAAAGCTCCATGTGTCAGGAGAAAGGTTGCTGCTCCTATAAACGATGTTAGGAGGAATAACATTCCCAACTCAGGGCTCCATTATACCAAGACCCTGAATATGTGTATTGGTTATCATGTTAATGACATGAGATTTGAACTAGTGGACATGTCCAATAAGGAGATTGATGATTATTTTCCCTGGTCATGGCTCTACGAACATAATCCCGACATAGACTGGGAGACACGGAGCTTCACTTGGAGATCTGTACTGTGTAAGGCTCAATACCCTGTGGGCCAGAGACCATTAGAATTTATAACCTAAGAAGAGCTTTTAGCAGAAGACCAGACTGAGGTATACCTTCTTGGATATGCCCAGTTCGCAGGGGAAAACGGGAAAGATATCGTCCTAAGTCTCCTCCCCAGAGCCTCAAATCGCAATCAACTTCCACGATGTCATTGTCCCAGTGCTCTTTTTTTAATGAGCGCGATACGGGCCGCGACGCGCAGAGGTGATCGGGCCAATTCCATTACTGACTTCAATCTGGAGCCGGTCAGGCGGCGGAGGTCCAAGGAGAGCTCAGTCAGGTGGGCACTGATCTCCTCACGCTACACTCTTTATACAGCAGTGCTGGGGAGAGGGTTCTGGAATCCACACTAACTTTTGGCGTAGGTGATATCGCCATAGCGCCCCATGGTAGAAGTCTACATATTAGTATATCAAAGTCTGACCACAGAGTATAGCTCTAGGGTTTCACTTACAAGAAGTCCTCTACCGCCGACGTGAAGTAGGGGTTCTCCGTTGTACGCGTAGTCGGAATTCTGTTAACATAAACGGTTAGCTCTAACTCTAGGGTCCAGAATGCTGATTAGGAATCATTTCTTACTTTTCATCTGGGGAAGTTTCAGGGGGAGGTCTCAACGGAACGGCTGGGCGTTTACGATGTTGGTCGGACTTACGGATTGCGGTGGCGGCACGCTTGCGTCTCCTGACCTCCCTTTCTTCAGGTCAGGCACCGGAGTCTCGGTGCGGGACAGCAGGATATCTGCCTCCCCTGACCTCATTTTCATCAGGTTGGGCAGTGGAGTCTGAGCGCGGGACAGCGGGACCTCTACTTCTCCTGACCTCGCTTTCATCAGGTTTGGTGGTGGAGTCTCGGCGCGGGACAGCAGGACACCTGCCTCTCCTCACCTCGCTGTCTTCAGGTCGAATAGCATACTATCTATGTAATGAAGACAGATTAATATCCTTGGTTATTAAAAATTCAATAGGCCATGCCTGGACATTTGCGCTGGCCCTCTTCGAGACATTTCAGGTGTCTTTTTGCGTGTGTGGGGGGGGGGTGGTGGAAACACGGGAAACAAAGCGGGATAGGAGAAACAAATTGGGAGACACTGAAGGTACAGGGGAAACAATGGGGAGGCACCGGAGGTCCAGTTTGGGGGAGGGGTATTTTATGTACGCACACGCTGTACACAAATAAAAAGAAATTGGAGCAAAAAGAGGTACGAATACCTTGTGGAGGATGAGGGAGAGATGGGTAGTGATGTCGGTTATAGGGCGGCATGAGTACGTGCTCGTCAGAGACGTTAATTCGGCTAATCTTGCGCTGTTGTGCAGAAGGATGGGAACGATATTGACCAGACGGGGTAGGAAGTGATGGGGTCAGCAGGTTGAGTGCCTTATACTCTAGTCAGGGTGTACAACCAAAAAGCCCTGGGCGGTTACAAGCCAGAAACGCAAGATGTTGCTGCACGTCTAACCAGATGTTGGCGAGTTTATAGAGAGAGCGTGTTACACATTGAGAAAGGTCCACAGACCGCTGGATTGTTAGCATACAGGTAGAGATTGTATAATTATGAAGATATCGTGATATCTATATTGGCTGAAATCATTTTTGTGTTAATGTACGTGAAATAAAGTTTTAAGCTGCATTCTAGATCGGGAGTCAAGAGATACGCCCTAGCAAATCCAAAAGAGAATTATGGTACGTCTCTTGCCATCAAGCCTGGTGTGCAGCCCAAAACCTTTTACATAGCCCTAAGTCTAGCGATTACTCTCTACCGTACTCACCATGTGGTATTGATTTCAAGTAAAAATTGAAAATCAGAGGGATATGTTTGTAAGCAATATACAAAAGAATCATGTACTCCGATACAACTGAGGATAGAACGTAAAGACTGTTTCGTTACATTTTCATAGTGCATTGCTCAAGTGATTGGCTAACGGAATGTATCTGAATTATAGAACTGAGTGGTTATTCTGACTATTTTGAGTCTCCACATGAGGCGCAATTGTCCTGGTATGCAAATGACGCGCACTGGGATCTGGTTTGCCGCCAATTCGAGGAACTTGGTCTTCTCTCATATACGGGAGCCCGCTGAGCGGTAGTGTTTGGGCCCTCGTATCGCCTTCATCATAGTAACAATATACCAAGAGATCCAGATGATCCTCCTGCCCTTGGTTGGAGAGTAGCCAGGCGCGCATGGATTCACTCTATGAACAAACTCAGGGTAAGAAATTCCCAATGGTAACACAAGATGTTGTAGCAACACCACACCAAAATGAAATCAAGAAATATTAATTTTTAGCTTTAGAACTTTTTTTTTATATAATTAAGATCAGCTTTATCCCAATAATTCAAATAATTTTATCCTATCTTAATTAATTGAGAATTGAAAAAGTTGTTGTGGATTAAAAATTCTGCCACCTCCTTGTTGTTGTGGCTAAAATGTGTTGTACATCTCATACTTTTTACAGTGAAAAAAAAAAATTTCCTAGTAAATGTTACAATTAAGTGTACATCTCAGCATGACAACAGCCACCACACTTTTTTTTTTACATTTTTTACTTTCCAATTTCTTACAGTACTCTATACTTAAAAATTAGCCATTCCAGTTTTACAAAATACAATATTGAAAAAGACTAGTAATTATTATATGATAGTAGAAAGAGTGTGTTGGGAAAAATGTATATGATAATGAAAATAGGTTAGAGAGTAAAATTAGTTATAATAAGAAAGTTTTATATGATGGTAGCAATGTATAGGATAGGAAAAATATGTGTAGTAATGAAAATGTATAAAATAGTAAAAATATGTATATGGACACAAATCTAAGTAATGTTGAAAATGTGGTCAATAGTAATAATGTATATAGGAAGAAAAAGGTTAGAGATTTGAAAAATGTAAGTAATAGTAAAATATGCTTATGGTGATGTAGTAGAAGGGAATTGATAAGTAAATCTTTTTCAAAGTGGAGAATCATGGTTAGTTTAACTACTATGCATGTTTTTAAGGTTTGTATTAGATTTGTGTAGAAAAAGGTTGAGGACTAGCTTAGTAACAAAAGTGGGAGGCCATAAGAAAGTAAAAAAGGAAAGAAGTTTGACTCGAAGCTTAGGTATTAGCCTGTAATTAAGTATATAATTTTTTAACTTGGCAAATCAAGCATGTTTTGAGCATGATATAGATTGAAAAGTGTAATATTAAGGATATTTTTGTACTTCACTAAATATAAAAGATTATTTCACCAAAAGGTAAGTTCTGTTTAGCCTACACATTATAGATGTATCAATTGAATATATGATGACAGTCCAGCTCTTTTAACCTATGATGATAGGTGAGAATCAATTTCAAGGGGGTAAAAATTACAATCTTAGTGAACTTAGTATATTGAATAAGATCATTTCTGTAAAACTGCAGCATTGTAGAGGGAATAAAAGAAAGATACTATAACTGAATACACAATAATAGTGCTACTCTAGTAACATCTCTTGATACCTGGTGTTTGATTTGAAAAGTGTACTTCTTTCCATCATGGTAAATTCTCTTTATTTGCTAGTAATTTTACCTATGAAATCTAGAACAACTACTCAAGTATTACTATTCAGAAGCTGCAACTTTAAATTAGAGATCACCACCAGTCTAGGATCATCTGGCCACAATCTAGACTCAATTAAGAAATATTGAAAAATGTGACATTGCAAGCAGTTTTGTACATAAGATAGGATATAAGTTCGTTTCAACAAAACACCGGCTTTTTAAATCCTATATTTCACAGATGCAAGAAGTGAATATATAATAATAGTCTTATTCTAACAACCTCTGGTGATACCTGCGGTTCAATTTAAAGAGGGTAAAAATTATTCTGTTGGTAAATTCTCTTTAGCTACAAGTAATCTTTAAGGTAAAAACTAGGATTAGAGCTCCTGGATTCCTAATCAGAAGCTGCAATATTAAATATGAGATCAAGACTAGTCTTGTAACATCTAGTAACTGTTTAAGCTTAATTAGGAAAGGTTAAAAAATACAAAGTTGCGCACATTTTTGAACTTAAGGTTAAGCTATTATATGTCTTGAGTAAAAGTTGATCTCAGTCTCACGTGGATAATAAAGATGCCACAATTGGATATATAATAATAGTCCCATGCTAGTAACCTATTTCATGAGCTAAGGTTCAATTTGAAGAGTGTAAAAAGTTCTATATTTGTGATTTCTCTAGATTAACTAGTAGTTTTTCATGTAGAATAGAGTACTACTCCTGCAGTATGAAGGTCTAGAACCGAGAATTTTAAATATAAGATCAAGACTAGTCCAGTAATATTGGGTAAGAGTCTAAGCTCAATTAGGAAAGGTTGAAAAATGCGAAGTTGCGCACATTTTTGTACTTAAAGTAGTACTATTATTTGTTTTCTGTCAAAGTTGATTTCAGTCTAACCTGCATAATACAGATGCCACAATTGAATATGTAATAAGAGTCTCCTTCTAGTAACCTCTTTCATAAGCTAAGGTTGAATTTGAAGTTTGTAAAAACTTCTATATTCATGACCTCTCTACATTTACTATTACTTTTTCCTGCAAAATTGAGTACTTCTCCAGCAGAATTAAGATCTAGAACTTGAAATGTTAAATGTAAGATCAAGACTAGTCTAGTATCATCTGGTAAGAGTCTAAGCTCAATTAGGAAAGATTGAAAAATACGAGGTTGCACAAATTTTTGTACTTATAGTAGTACTATTATTTGTTTTTTGTAAAAGTTAATCTCAGTCTAACCTGCATAATACAGAAGACACATTTAAATATATAATAATAGTCCCCTTCTAGTAACCTCTTTCATCAGCTAATCTTTAATTTGAAGTGCATAAAAGTTTCTTCATGCTTGACTTCTCAGCTTTTACTAGTTATCATTCCTGTAAAATTAAGCACTACTCTGGTAGTATTCAGATCTAGAACCTAAAGTTTTAAACATAAGATCAAGACTAGTCCAGTAACATCTAGTAAGAGTCTAAGCTCAATTAGGAAAGGTTGAAAAAAGCGAAGTTTCGCACATTTTTTTACTTAAGGTGGTAATATTATTTGTTTTCTGCGAAAGTTGATTTCATTCTAACCTGCATAATACAGATGCCACAATTGAATATATACTTATAGTCCCATTCTAGTAACCTCTTTCATAAGCTAAGGTTCAATTTGAACTATATAAAAACTTCCATATTCATGACTTCTCTTCATTTACTAGTAGTTTTGCATGTAAAATTGAGTAACACTCCTGCAATATGAAGATCTAGAACCTAAAATTTCAAATATATGATCAAAACTAGACTAGTAACATCTGGTAAAAGTCTAAGCTCAATTAGGAAAGGTTGAAAAATGCGAAGTTGTGCATATTTTTAAACATAAGGTGGTAATATTATTTGTTTTCTGCGAAAGTTGATTTCATTCTAACCTGCATAATACAGATGCCACAATTGAATATATACTCATAGTCCTCTTCTAGTAACCTCTTTCATAAGTTAAGGTTCAATTTGAACTATATAAAAACTTCTATATTCATGACTTCTCTACATTTACTAGTAGTTTTGCATGTAAAATTGAGTACCACTCCTGCAATATGAAGATCTAGAACCGAAAATTTCAAATATATGATCAAGACTAGACTAGTAACATCTGGTAAAAGTCTAAGCTCAATTAGGAAAGGTTGAAAAATGCGAAGTTGCGCACATTTTTGAACATAAGGTGGTAATATTATTTGTTTTCTGCGAAAGTTGATTTCATTCTAACCTGCATAATACAGATGCCACAATTGAATATATATTTATAGTCCCCTTCTTGTAACCTCTTTCATAAGCTAAGGTTCAATTTGAACAATATAAAAACTTCTATATTCATGACTTCTCTACATTTACTAGTAGTTTTGCATGTAAAATTGAGTACCACTCCTGCAATATGAAGATCTAGAACCTAAAATTTCAAATATATGATCAAGACTAGACTAGTAACATCTGATAAAAGTCTAAGCTCAATTAGGAAAGGTTGAAAAAATCGAAGTTTCGCACATTTTTATACTTAAGGTGGTAATATTATTTGTTTTCTGCGAAAGTTGATTTCATTCTTACCTGCATAATACAGATGCCATAATTGAATATATACTTATAGTCCTCTTCTAGTAACCTCTTTCATAAGCTAAGGTTCAATTTGAACTATATAAAAACTTCCATATTCATGACTTGTCTACATTTACTAGTAGTTTTGCCTGTAAAATTTCCTACCAATCCTGCAATATGAAGATCTAGAACCTAAAATTTCAAATATAAGATCAAGACTAGACTAGTAACATCTGATAAAAGTCTAAGCTCAGTTAGGAAAGGTTGAAAAATGCCAAGTTGCAGACATTTTTGATCATATGGTAGTACTATTATTTGTTTTCAGTAAATGTTGATTTCAGTCTGATGTGCATAATACAGATGCCACGATTGAATTCATAATAATAGTCCCCTTCTAGTAACCTCTTTCATAAGCTAAGGTTCAATTTGAACTATATAAAAACTTCTATATTCATGACTTCTCTACATTTACTAGTAGTTTTGCCTGTAAAATTGAGTACCAATCCTGCAATATGAAGATCTAGAACCTAAAATTTCAAATATAAGATCAAGACTAGACTAGTAACATTGGGTAAAAGTCTAAGCTCAATTAGGAAAGGTTGAAAAATGCGAAGTTGCGCACATTTTTGTACTTATGGTAGTAGTATCATTTGTTTTCTGTAAAAGTTGATTTCATCCTAACCTGCATAATACAGATGCCACGATTGAATATATACTTATAGTTCACTTCTTGTAACCTCTTTCATAAGCTAAGGTTCAATTTGAAGTACATAAAAACTTCTATATTTATGACTTCACTACATTTACTAGTAGTTTTTCCCGTAAAATTAAGTACTACTCTTATAGTATTAAGATCTAAAACCTAAAGTTTCAAATAGCAGATTAAGACTCGTGTATTATCATCTAGTAAGAGTCTAAGCTCAATTAGGAAAGGTTGAAAATGCGAAGTTATCCACATTTTTGTACTTAAGGTAGTACTATTATTTGATTTCTGTAAAAGTTGATCTCAGTCTTGCTAGGCTAATACAAATGCCATAATTGAATATATAATAATAGTCCCCTTCTAGTAACCTCTTTCATTAGCTAAGGTTCATTTTGAACTGTGTAAGAACTTCTATATTCATGACTTCACTACGTTCATAAGTATTTTTTCAGTTAAAATTGAGTACTACTCTGGTGGTATGAAGATGCAGAACCTAAAGTTTCAAATATAAGATCAAGACTAGACTAGTAACATCTGGTAAAAGTCTAAGCTCAATTAGGAAAGGTTGAAAAATTCGAAGTTGCGCACATTTTTGAACATAATGTAGTACTATTATTTGTTTTCGGTAAATGTTGATTTCAGTCTAATGTGCATAATACAGATGCCACAATTGAATACAGAATAATAGTCCCCTTCTAGTAACCTCTTTCATAAGCTAAGGTTCAATTTGAACTATATAAAAACTTCTATATTCATGACTTCTCTACATTTACTAGTAGTTTTGCATGTAAAATTGTATACCACTCCTGCAATATGAAGATCAAGAACCTAAAATTTCAAATATAAGATCAAGACTAGACAGTAACATCTGGTAAAGTCTAAGCTCAATTAGGAAAGGTTGAAAAATGCGAAGTTGCGCACATTTTTGAACTTAAGGTAGTACTATTATTTGTTTTCGGTAAATGTTGATTTCAGTCTAACGTGCATAATACAGATGCCACAATTGAATACATAATAATAATCCCCTTCTAGTAACCTCTTTTATAAGCTAAGGTTCAATTTGAACTATATAAAACTTCTATATTCATGACTTCTCTATATTTACTAGTAGTTTTGCCTGTAAAATTGAGTACCACTCCTGCAATACGAAGATCTAGAACCTAAAATTTTAAATATAAGATCAAGACTAGACTAGTAACATCTGGTAAAAGTCTAAGCTCAATTAGGAAAGGTTGAAAAATGCGAAGTTGCACACATTTTTGTACTTAAGAAAATGCTCTTCTTTGTTTTCTGTAAAAGATAATCTCCCTCTAACCTTTATAATACTGATGCCACAATTGAATTTATAATTGTAGTCCCCTTCCACAAACCTCTCTCATAAGCTAAGGTTCAATTTGAATGGTATAAAAATTTCTATATTCTTGACTTCTTTACATTTACTAGAAGTATTTCCTCTAAAATTGCGTACTATGCTACTAGTATTAAGATTCAGAACCTACCATTTTGAATATAAATCAAGACTAATCTAGTAACATCTGTTAAGAGTCTAAGCTCAATTAGGAAAAGTTAAAAATGCGAAGTTGTGCAAATTTTTATACTTAAGCTAGTACAATTATTTGTTTCTGTAAAAACTGACCACATTCTAACCTCCATAGTACAGATCTCACAATTGAATGTATAATAATATTACTATTCTCTCAACCTCTTTTGATAGTTAAGGTTCACTTTAAGAAGGGTAAAATTTCTATCTTCTTGAATTCTCTCCATTTACTAGCAATCTTCCCTATATAATCTTGTACTACTTGTGTAGCATTGAGATTTAGAACCTAAAATTTTAAATATAAGATCAATTTAGTATACTAACATTGGGTAACAGTCTAGACTCAATTAGGAAAGGTTGAAAAATGCGAAGTTGCGCACATTTTTGTACTTAAGGTAGTATCATTATTTGTTTTCTGTAAAAGTTGATCTTAGTCTAACCTCCATAATACAGATGCCAAAATTGAATATATAATAATAGTGCCCTTCTAGTAACCTCTTTCATGAGCTAAGATTCAATTTGAACAGCATAAAACTTTGTATATTCTTGAATTCTTTATATTTACTAGTAGTCTATCCTGTAAATCTAAGTACAGCTCTAGTATTAAGATCTAGAACTTAAAATTTGGACTATAAGATCAAGACTGATCTAGTAACATCTCGCAAGAGTCTAAGCTTAATTGGGAAAGGTTGAAAAATGCGAAGTTGCACACATTTTTTTACTTAAGGTAGTGGTATTATTTGTTTTCTGTAAAAGTTGATTTCCATCAAACCTGTATAATACAGATGCCATGATTGAATATATAATAATAATACCCTTCTAGTAACCTCTTTTGTTAGCTAAGGTTTCATTTGTAGGGGGTAAAACCATTTATGTTCTAAAATCCTTGACCGTTAGTAGTAGTATTTCCTGTAAAATTGAGTACTACTCCTGCAGTATTAAGATCTAGAACCTAAAGTTTTAAATATAAGATCAAGACTAGTCTAGTAACATCTGGTAAGAGTCTAAGCTCAATTAGGAAAGATTGAAAAATACGAAGTTGTGTACATTTTTGTACTTAAGGGAATACTATTCTTTATTTTCTGTACAAGTTGGTTGCAATCTAACGTGCATAAAACACATGCCACAATTGAATAAATAATAATGACGACCTTCGAGTAACCTCTTTTGTAAGCTATGATTCAATTTCAACTGCATAAAAATTTCTATATTCTAGACTTCTTTACATTTACTAGTAGTTTTTCCTCTAAAATTGAGTACTACTCTTGTAGTATTAAGATCTAGAACCTAAAACTTTAAATATAAGATCTAGACTAGTCTAGTAACATCCAGCAAGAGTCTAAGCTCAAGTAGGAAAGGCTGAAAAATGGGAAGTTGGGCACATTTTTGAACTTAAGGTAGTACCATTATTTGTTTTTTATAAAAGTTGAGTTTTATCTAACCTGCATAATACAGATATCACAATTGAATATAGAATGATAGTACGCATGTAGTAACCTCTTTTGATAGCTAAGGTTCAATTTTAAGTTAGTAAAAATTTCTATATTCTTGAATTCTTTGCATTTACTTGTAGTTTTTCCTGTAAAATTGAGTGCTACTTCTGTATTATTAAGATCTAGAACCTAAAACTTTAAATATAAGTTCAAGACTAGTCTAGTAACATGTGGTAAGAGTCTAAGCTCAATTAGGAAAGGTTGAAAAATGCGAAGTTGCGCACATTTTTATACTTATGATAGTCTAATTCTTTGTTTTCTGCAAAAGTTGATCTCCTTCTAACCTTCATAATACCGATGGCATAATTGAATATATAATCATAGTACACTTCTACTATCCTCTCACATAAGCTAAGGTTCAATTTGAACTGCATAAAACTTTCTATATTCTTGACTTTTTTACATTTACTTGTAGTTTTTCCTGTAAAATTGTGTACTACTCGTGCGGTATTAACATCTAGAACCTAAAATTTTAAATATAAGATCATATATAGTCTAGTAACATGTGGTAAGAGTCTAAGCTCAATTAGGAAAGGTTGAAAAATGCGAAGTTGCGCAAATTTTCTTTCCTAAATTAATACTATTCTTTTTTTCTGCAATAGTTGATCTCCGTCTATCCTGCATAATAGTGACGCCTCAATTGAATATATACTAATAATCTCCTTCCTGTAACCGCCTCTCTTAGCTAAGATTCCATTTGAACTGCAAAAAAATTTCTATATTCTTGACTTCTTTACATTTACTAGTAGTTTTTCCTGTAAAATTAAGTACTACTCCTGTAGTATTAAGATCTAGAACCTAAAATTTTAAACATAACATCAAAACTAGTCTAGTAACATCTAGCAAGAGTCTAAGCTCAATTAGGAAAGGTTGAAAAATGCGAAGTTGTGCACATTTTTTTACTTAAGATAGTACAATTCTTTGTTTTCTGTAAAAGTTGTTCTCCATCTAACCTGCGCAATACCAATGCCACAATTGAATATATAATAATAGTCTCCTTCTACTAACCTCTCCCATGAGCTAAGGTTCAATTTGAACTGCAAAAAATTTGTATATTCTTGACTTCTTTATGTTTACTAGTAGTTTTTCCTGTAAAATTGAGTACTACTCCTGCAGTATTAAGATCTAGAACCTAAAATTTTAAATATAAGATCAAAACTAGTCTAGTAACATCTAGTAAGAGTCTAAGCTCAATTAGGAAAGGTTGAAAAATGCGAAGTTGCGCACATTTTTATATTCATACTAGTATAATTATTTGTCTTTGGAAAAAGATTGACTATTGTCCAACTTCCATAGTACAGATGCCACAATTGAATTTATAAAATATCTATTCTACTAACCTATTTTGACAGCTAAGGTTCATTTTAAGAAGGGTATAAATTTCTATCTTCTTGAATTCTCTGCATTTACTAATAATCTTTCGCGTCTAATCTCAGACTATACCTGCGGTATTGAGATTTAGAATACTCAATTTTAAATCTAAGATCAAGAGTAGTCTAGTAACATCTTGTAGTAGTCTAGGCTCAATTAACCAACTTTGAAAAATGTGAAATTCCACATATTTTTACACTCCTGCTAGTACAATTATCTGTTTCTGCAAAAACTGACCCGTCTAACCTGTGTGAAACTGATGCCCCAATTGAAGGTATAATAATATTCCTATTTTTATCTACCTATCTTGAACTTTCTCTTTTCTTCTTCTTTACTTATCATTTCCACAATTCACTCAATTTACACTTATAAATGTAACTCTTTTCTGCTTTTTATCTTCTCTGCTAGATACATTCTCATCATCTAATATCTACATGTGGTATAGTTACTGCCAACCTGCTAGCCTTTTCTATCAACTGCTCAAGTTGTCCCTCCTTATGTACCATTCTTTCCAACTCAGTTTCCAACCTGCCCTTCTCTTTCTCCATTTCTTTCAAATCATTCTCTAAATCTTCTAGCTTCTTTTTTTATTGTCCAATCCCTCTTCTTGCTTCCTCCATTTCACCTCCAAACTTGCCATCTCTTCAGCTAGTACCTTGTTGTCATATACTACCTGTTTCATCTCTTCTCTTAGTTGTTGATACTCACTTTCTGAAAGTAGTATTTGGTGTGATTCTTAAGAAACACCTTGAGCTGTAGATGAAACTTATATGCTGAAAGCATTTCTAATTTAAATTAGTTAAACCTTCTTTATTTCTTAAGTAACATCAAACTTACTTTGTGTATTTTCTATCTCTTTCAATTCTTGTACCTCAGCATCAACTGATGATCCAGCTGGAATATTCTCAGGCCAAGTTGTAGGTTCTTTCCACTTCCTTCCTGTCTGTAGTGGATGCTCCAGTTCACCTCTTACTAGCTATTCATAATATTAGTATTTGATTTATAGCATAAATTTATGAAATGTAGTAGAAGCTTTTCACTTACCTTTAGAAAGATAGATTGTGATAAGGTAGTATCTAATACCAGATCATCCACTAATTTTCCTGAGTCTCCTTTCTTAGAAGACAAAGGACTTTCTGATTTTTCTCCATCTTTATCTTCCCTTTCTTCTACTTCAGATTCCACTTCTTTCTGAAACTCCTGATTTCCTCCCTCTTTACTCTTTTCTTCTATCTTCTCTTCATCTCCCTCTTCTTCCTCCTCTTCATTTCCCTCTTCATGGTCCTCTCCATCCTCCTCCTCACTCTTCTCAACTTTCTCCTCTTCATCTTCACCTTCATCACCACTTTCCTCTCTATTATCCTCCTCACTCTCCTCTTCAACTTCATCCTCCTCCTCTTCTTCATCTTTCTCATCACTTTCTCCTTCCTCCTTCTCTTCATACTCTTCATCACTTTCATCCTTATCCTCCTCTTCACTATTCTCCTCACTTTCCTCCTTATCATACTCTTCAGAACTCTCTCCTCTCCCTTCTTTCTTCTCTTCATAACTCTCCTTACTCCTCTCTTCATCCTGCTCTTGCTCCTTTCCTATTCTATCTTCCATTATAATATCTTCCTCTTCCATCAAGTTAGGAGCTGTACTCTTTTTCTCAGTTTTTCTGGCTTTCTGTTTCCCTTGCTGTTTTCTTTAATTAGCTTAACTGATATAAGTATTTATTTTATTAACTTTATCTTACCTGGTTCTCCACTTCTAGGGTTTTTGATCTTGTCCTCCTTTTTCTGCCAGATTTCCTCTCTTTCTCTGGTTCCCCTCCTTTCTCTAGTTCCCCTCTTTTCTCTGCTTTCAACCATCCCTTCTTCATAGCATTGCCCAATTTTGCATAGTCCTCTGAACTGTATCCAGAGATTCTCTTTCCTGCAATTTTCTTCTCTCCCTTTATCTTTGGTGCTGTGGTAATTGTTGCCCAGAATTCTGAAAAGGATTCAGCCTGGTCAGAAATGATCCACTTGAAGTGTTTTGGGTGTTGATGGATAACATTTGTTCTTGGAGGAAGAAGTATCTTGGTTTGAGAATCTATAGATTATTTAGTAAAATAAATTCATACAATGTAAAGAGTAGAATATTTCTTACACACAAAACCAATAATAAGATTTTTCCCAAGATATTTCCTGACATCACACCAATTGAAAACCTCAAAGTCATTTGGTAAGAGCCATATTTCAGCCTCCTCTTTGGTACTAATAACATGGTTGACTTGAACTATGTTCATAGATCTCATAATAAAGAGTTAGAAAGAATCAGAACTGAAGTAGAAGATAGAAGTATATGGGGAGAGATATCAGGAAGGAGGTATTTGAAAGAGACTGTAGGAAGGAGGAGTTAAGCAACAAGTCACACATGTAAAAAATAAAAACAGAAAGCAAGAATATGTGGGCATGGCTGGTGACCCTGAAAGATGCCAAGATAACAAAACTGTTGTGGTGTGATAGAAATATGATCTGTCATATTTGCATCTGACACTATGATATATATGTTGCAACATATTAATTTTATTTCCTTTTTGAGAAAAAAATAAGAAAAAAACAATTGGATTGTAAGTAAATACAAGATATATTAACAGTAAATTACTATTTAATAAAAGTATATGAGGATCTGTTTTTTTTTTTAAAAAAAACATACTACATCTCTCTTCTTCCTACACCATTGCAGTTCTCACTTAATCTTCCACCAAGATTTCCTCTCACTCTACAATTACTTTTCTCATTTTTTTTTTTCTATTCAGAATTCACAATGTCTAAGGCATTTATTACCAACCCAGAGGTGCTTGCTGCTATTGAGAGAGCTCAAGGATCAAAGACACCTTTACATACTGCTAGTATTCAGACTCAGTCTACCACTGAATCAGTTGCTTCTTCTTCTGATCTCCAGTCTCAATCAACCTCTCTTATTGTAGTATGTATTTAATCTCCTTTTACTACTTTCAATTAATATAATATTATTGAATAAAGTATGTACTAATATTTAGTTTAGGGTCATACAAGAAAGAGAAAGTATGAAACAACATTGGATGAGAAGACAGCCTTTCAGAATGATGGTAAGATATAGTCCACTAAATTATTTATTATTTTGTACTAATTCATTACAGAAGTAGAAATTCTGAAGGTTCAAAAGGAAGAACAGGATGAGAAACATAGAAAGTTGGAAAAAGAGAATATGGCTTTCAAAATCCAGTTGTCTGCTGCCAAGGCACATATCAGAGATCTGGAAACTATTTGGACTTCAACATGGTCTGATTTTGATGTAATATACTTTCAACTTTTCTAGCTTGATTTGATTGCTAATCTAGATCTTCTCTTAGGTCAATCCTCTCTCATCACAACCAGCTCTACTATCATGTTCAGAGAAATCTACCTTGAAGCTGCTTGCTACTATTCAGAACATCCCTAAAATTAAGGAGAAAGAATGGGCACTGAAAACATGGGACAAGAAATTTAGCTTGCAGTGGGAGGTGCTTAAGGATTTGATTTCTGAGGAGAGTAAATCAACCTTAGATTCTGTTATTGATAGCTGGTTTAGTATTCTTATCTCAGCCTCCTATCCTGGTTCTTTTGATTCTGTTAAAATTTGTTGTCTTCCCACTGTTCTCTCTGGCCTTTTGCAATGGCAAGGTGGCTCATTATATAAGGAGATGATAGGTATTGGGCTAAGAGAAATGATGATGGACAACTATTGGCATCTGTTGGACTACCTGTATATGCCAGTTATAGTACCTGGAAAGGAAGAAGAGGTGGATCATTGGATACTTCTAAGAGTCTTGATAGGGAGTTCAATAACATATATTGAAGTATATGACTCCCTGATATCAACACTACTCAAAAAGCACAAGCTGGTAAGTTCTACTCCAGCATGAAATTTAGTAGCTAATGAGGTGAAGCAAATTGAGAAATTTCTGGGAGCATTGAAATCATTATCATGGTCCAACTATGTTAGTACTAAAGCTGCTGAAAAGGGCTCTGAACCCATACATAAGCATAATTGGAAATGGAAAACATTTGAAGTAAGTTATCACTCAAACAGTAATATATACAGGAGACTAATTGGAATATTTAGGATAAACAGCCTCTTCAAAAAGAGTCATTGGATTGTGGCATTTTTGTTATGAAATCTGCACAACTGCTAATGGAGGGAGAACCTTTGAATTATAAACAGGAGGAAATACCTGCAATAAGAAAGAAGATGTTGGGAGTATTCTATGCAAATATGGAAGCATGTAAGGATTGGAATTAAGAGGAGAAGGAAAGAGATAGAGAGAATAGAGAATTTTTCTTTGTAAGAAGTATGAAGATAGCAGATAATATAAAAAAGGAAAAAACATTATAAAACTGAAATAAATATAACTAAAAGTTCAGATCAAATGAAAAAAGTAAGAATATAGGAGGTAGAAGAAAGGAGAAATCCAAGAAAAGGTAGTTAAATTGTTTGTAACAGGTAAGTAGGCTGGTAAGATTATGTATTATATATATTAAATACTACCAGAAGTAATGTAAAGAGGTTATAAGAATGGACATCTGTAAATAAAATTAAAAAAGTAGTAAGAAGCATAAAAATGTATATAATATTATATTTTGCATGACATTCTAATTAAGCCTAGACTACTACCTGAAGTTATGGGATGAGATTAGAAAATGTAATAAAAATGGTAGCTCCTGAATCTGAATACTAAGAAACTAGTAAAGGTATATTATAAAGAAAAGCGTAAAAGTGAATACAGAGAATTCACCAAGATAGAAATTTTAAGACTTGTGAAATAGAACCTTAGCTGTCAAAACAGGTTACTAGATAAAGAGGTTTGTTGTACATTGAATTATAGAATGTGTATTACCCAGGAATTACAAATATCCGCTATTACTGAGGTGAAACAGTATAATTACTAAGGTACAAAAATATGTACAACTTGGCATTTTTCAAACATTCCCAATTGAGCTGAAACTCTTACCAGATATTACTAGACAAGTCTTGCTGTTATATTTAATGTTTCAGGTTCCAGATCCTAATGAGACAGGAGTAGTACTCAGTTTTACAGGAAATAATGCTAGTAAATGTAAAGAATTCAAGAATATAGAAAGTTTTGCCAACTACAAAGAGAACCTTAGCTATCAAAAGTGGTCAATAGAATAGAAATAATATTATACATTCAATTAAGGCATTTGTATTATAGAGGTTAGACAGCGATCTACTGTTAGAGAAAACAAATAATGACACTATCTTAAGTACAAAATAGTGCATAACTTCGCATATTTCAATGTTTCCTAATTGAGATTAGGCTCTTATCTGATGTTACTAGACTAGTCTTAATCTTATATTTAAAATTTTAGGTTCTAGATCTTAATACTGCAGGAGTAGTAATCAGTTTTACAGGAAAAACTACAAGTAAATATAAAGAAGTCAAGAATATAGAAATTTTTGGACAGCTCAAATTGAACCTTAGCTTATATGAGAGGATAGTAGAAGTGTACTATGATTATATATTCAATTGTGCCATCGGGATTATGAAGGTTGGAAGGTGATCAACTTTTACAGAAAACAAAGGATTAGACTATCATAAGTATAAAAATGTGCGCAACTTCGCATTTTTCAACCTTTCCTAATTGAGCTTAGACTCTTACCAGATGTTACTAGACTAGGTTTGATCTTATATTTAAAATTTTAGGTTCTAGATGTTAATACCGCAGGAGTAGTACACAATTATACAGGAAAAACTACAAGTAAATGTAAAAAAGTCAAGAATATAGAAATTTTTATGCAGTTCAAATTGAACCTTGGCTTATGTGAGAGGTTAGTAGAAGTGTACTATGATTATATATTCAACTATGCCATCGGTATTATGAAGGTTAGAAGGTGATCAACTTTTGCAGAAAATAAAGAATTAGACTATCATAAGTATAAAAATGTGCGCAACTTCGCATTTTTCAACCTTTCCTAATGGAGCTTAGACTCTTACCAGATGTTACTAGAGTAGGTTTGATCTTATATTTAAAATTTTAGGTTCTAGATCTTAATACCGCAGGAGTAGTACACAATTTTAAAGGAAAAACTACAAGTAAATGTAAAAAAGTCAAGGTTATAGACATTTTTATGCAGTTCAAATTGAACCTTGCCTTATGTGAGAGGTTAGTAGAAGTGTACTATGATTATATATTCAATTATGCCATCAGTATTATGAAGGTTAGAAGGTGATCAACTTTTGCAGAAAACAAAGAATTAGACTATCTTAAGTATAAAAATGTGCGCAACTTCGCATTTTTCAACCTTTCCTAATTGAGCTTAGACTCTTGCCAGATGTTACTAGACTAGATCTGATCTTATATTTAAAATTTTAGGTTCTAAATGTTAATACTGCAGGAGTAGTACACAATTTTACAGGAAAAACTACTAGTAAATGTAAAGAAGTCAAGAATATAGAAATTTTTATGGAGTTCAAATTGAACCTTAGCTTATGAGAAAGGTTAGTAGAAGGGGGCTATTATTATATATTCAATTGTGACATCGGTATTAGGAAGGTTAGATGGAAAGCAACTTTTCCAGAAATCAAAGCATAGTACGATCTTAAGTATAAAAATGTGTGCAACTTCGCATTTTTTCAACCTTTCCTAATTGAGCTTAGACTCTTACCAGATGTTACTAGACTAGTTTTGATCTTATATTTAAAATTTTAGGTTCTAGATGTTAATACCGCAGGAGTAGTACACAATTTTACAGGAAAAACTACAAGTAAATGTAAAAAAGTCACGGTTATAGAAATTTTTATGCAGTTCAAATTGAACCTTGGCTTATGTGAGAGGTTAGTAGAAGTGTACTATGATTATAGATTCAACTATGCCATCGGAATTATGAAGGTTAGAAGGTGATCAACTTTTGTAGAAAATAAAGAATTAGACTATCATAAGTATAAAAATGTGCGCAACTTCGCATTTTTCAACCTTTCCTAATTAAGCTTAGACTCTTACCAGATGTTACTAGACTAGGTTTGATCTTATATTTAAAAGTTTAGGTTCTAGATGTTAATACCGCAGGAGTAGTACACAATTTTACAGGAAAAACTACAAATAAATGTAAAAAAGTCAAGAATATAGAAATTTTTATGCAGTTCAAATTGAACCTTGGCTTATGTGAGAGGTTAGTAGAAGTGTACTATGATTATATATTCAATTATGTCATCAGTATTATGAAGGTCAGAAGGTGATCAACTTTTGCAGAAAACAAAGAATTAGACTATCATAAGTATAAAAATGTGCGCAACTTCACATTTTTCAACCTTTCCTAATTGAGCTTAGACTCTTACCAGATGTTACTAGACTAGTTTTGATCTTATATTTAAAATTTTAGGTTCTAGATCTTAATACTGCAGGAGTAGTAATCAGTTTTACAGGAAAAACTACAAGTAAATATAAAGAAGTCAAGAATATAGAAATTTTTGGGCAGCTCAAATTGAACCTTAGCTTATGAGAGAGGTTAGTAGAAGGGTGCTATTATTATATAATCAATTGTGGCATTGGTATTATGAAGGTTAGATGGAAATCAACTTTTCCAGATATCAAAGAATAGTACTATCTTAAGTATAAAAATGTGTGCAACTTCGCATTTTTCAACCTTTCCTAATTGAGCTTAGACTCTTACCAGGTGTTACTAGACTAGTTTTGATCTTTTATTTAATGTTTTAGGTTCTAGATCTTAATAATGCAGGAGTAGTACTCAATTTTACAGGAAAAACTACTAGTAAATGTAAAGAAGTCAAGAATATAGAAATTTTTATGCACTTCAAATTGAACCTTAGCTTATGAGAGAGGTTAGTAGAAGGAGGCTATTATTATATATTCAATTGTGGCATTGGTAATGCGCAGGTTAGATGGAGATCAACTTATACAGAAAATAAAGAATTGTACTATCTTAAGTAAAAAAATGTGTGCAACTTCGCATTTTTCAACCTTTCCTAATTGAGTTGAGCCTTTTACCAGGTATTACTAGACTACTCTTCATCTTATATTTAAAGTTTTAGGTTCTAGATCTTCATAATTCAGTTGTAGTACTCAATTTTTGCAGGAACATCTACTAGTAAATGTAAGGAGTTCAAGAATATAGAAATTTTTATGCCCTTCAAATGGAATCTTAGCTAAGAAAAGAGGTTACTGGAAGGGGATTATTATTACATATTCAATCGAGGGGTCACTATTATACAGGTTAGACAGAGATCAACTTTTGCAGAAAATAAAGAATAGTACTATCTTATGCCTGAGTACAAAAATGTGCCCAACTTCGCATTTTTCAATCTTTTCTAATTGAGCTTAACTCTTACCAGATGATACCAGACTAGCCTTGATCTTATATTTAAAACTTTATGTTCTAGATCTTAATACTGCAGTCATAGTACTCAATTTTATAGGAAAAACTATTATTAAATATAAAGAAGTCAAGAACATAGAAATTTTCATGCAGTTCAAATTGAACCTTAGCTTATGAGAGAGGTTTGTGGAAGGGGCCTATGATTATATATTCAATTGTAGCATTAGTATTATGAAGATTAGACGGAGATCAATCTTTGTAGAAAACAAAGAAAAGCACTATCTTAACTACAAAAATGTGCACAACTTCGCATTTTTCAACCTTTCCTAATTGAGCCCAGACTGTTATATGATATTACTAGACTACTCTAAATCTTAGATTTAAAATTATAGGTTCTAAATATCAATACTGCAGGAGTAATATGAGATTATATATGTAAGATTACTAGTAAATACAGAGAATTCCAGAAGATAGAAATTTTTACCCTTCTTAACGTCAACCTTAGCTATCAAAAGAGGTTAATAGAATAGCAACATTCTTACACATTCAATTTTATTATCTGTAATATAGATGTTAGACAGTGGTCAGTTTTTACACAAGCAAACAATTGTACTACTAGCTTGTGTATAAAAATTTGTACAACTTGGCATTTTTCACCATTTCCTAATTCATCACAAACTGTTACCCAATGTTACTAGAATACTCTTGATCTTAGTTTTAGCATTGTAGGTTCAGAATCTCTATACTGTAGGAGTAGTACTAGATTATACTTAAAAGATTGCTAGTAAATGCAGAGAATTCAAGAGGATAGAAATTTTTACCCCCATCAAATTAAAGCTTAGCTATTAAATGAGGACTCAAGAATTGAACTATTATTACATATTTACTTGTGGTATTTGTTGTATGCAGACTAGACCGAAGGTAGTTTGTATAGTAACAGGCAATTACATTAGCCAGAGTACTGAAATGTGCACACCTTCACATTTTTGAATCATTCCTGATAGAGCCTTGAATGTTATCAGATATTACTAGACTACCCTTGATCTTCTATTAGAAATTGTAGATTTTGAATCTTAATACTGCAGGAGTTGTACTAGATTTTACAGCAATGATTATTAGTTAATACTCAGAATTATGTAAGAGAGAAGAAATCTTTACCATATTCTAATTACCCCTCTTCTATTGACAGAGCTTTCTTGAGTTTGTTTTTACTTTTAAGTTCTGCCTTCTCTCTCTTCTACTTTTATCCTCTATTCACATTTATTTCTGGTATTTAAAACTATATCAATACTTTTTCATTACTCCTCTTCCTTCCTATATCTCCTAATACTAGCATCCAACTTTCTACATTTTTCCTTAAACATTTCTCTCCCTTTCACTCATTTTCCTGTTTTTATCCTCTAACTTTGTCAGGCTATTAGCTCTTCCAATCAGTATACTGAGCTTCCCCTGATCTCCTGCTATCTCTTCAATTCTCTCCCTTAGCATCCTGATTTCCTCCTCTTTTCTTCTCTTTTCCTCCTCCTTCTTTCTTATTTTTCTATTCCAAATTTCCTCTTCTTCCTCTAACTTTTCCAAAGTATTCCCTTTGACCTGGAACTCTTCTGCCAAAATACTTCTATCTGCTCTTGCTTTCTCCATTTCCTCCATTTCCTCCTTCCACAAATCTTTAGAAACCAGTCTTGTACCAGTTTTCTCCAAATACTTCTTTACCCCAGTATCAAACTGGAATCCCTTCAATGTTCCTATTCAAGTTTCAACTCTTAGTATTAAACAATTTTTGTTATTTATACAGATAATTACTTACTTATACTCTTCTCAATTTCTGCTATATCTTCATCTTCCCAAACCTCTTCCATTTCCCATATTGGATTTTTCTTCCCCATTCCTGATGTAAGAGAGTCCTTATCTCCTTCTGTGATTTTTCCTGCATATTTGGCTTCAACCTATATATTCTCTCCATTAATTAAGTTCTTAAAACTATTCTTAGAATAAATTTATCCTACCTTTTCTAAAATCTGTTCCATATCTTCCCTGACTGGAGTTGATAAATGTCTTGACAGTTCTTCAAGGTCCTGATCACACATTTCAGGACTCAAACAACTAGATTCTCTGATCTGATAATCTCTCACATCTTGAGAAGTTTCTAGGACCTCCTTATTAGAGGAATAGTCAGATATGACACTATCTATAGGCTGTGGTAATGGAATATCTGAAATGTTATTTAAGCAATATTAGTACTAATAGTAAACAAAGTTAAAAGATAAATGTTAAACATACCAGGAATGGCTTCAGCTATATTCTTTTCCTGATCCAAAGTTTCTATGTGATCAAATGAGGCATTATGATCTATGATTTCATCCAGCATTTTGACTTTCTCCTCCTGGTTTCTGATAGCTATCTGTTAAATTTACCTAGTAAGTTTATGCTAATAGTAATTATAAAATGCAAATTACATACCTCTTCTTGGATATCTAGATCATCTCTTAGAGAACTCTTAAGTTGCACAGTAAGCCATCTATCATGGCTAGATATACCACTGATTAACTTCTGATAGTCATCTTCTGAATACAGTCTGAAATATTTCCCCAGAGCACATGGTTGAATATTCTTATTTTTAGCAATCTTTCTCCACCAAGTCTTGTAATAATCAGGTGCAGTTTCATGAAGGATCCATGAATGAGTTGGTGTATCTTCATCAATAAGTTTGATATCTGAAGGAAGAAGAATTCCAGTGCTTTGATCTATTATGAATTTAGTTAATTGTAAATCAAAATTGAGATTCAAGTTAAAGAAAAAAACTTACAGACATATCCAATAACTGTATTTATGCAGGTGGAAAGTTTTTGAGTTGTCCACCAAGTCACTCTAGCAGCAACATGTGGTATTTTCCAAGCAGCTGCTTCAGCTTCAGTAGAAAAAACCTTGAGAGGCCTGTTATCATTCATGATAATAGAAATAAAGAATGGAGTGGTAGGAAAATGGATTTGGATAAAGAAAGAAGTGAGGATTGAGAAAAGTAGGTAAAAAGTATAGTAGTATGAGGAATGGAGAAAAAAGGTGGGAGAAATTAAGTGCAAGTGAAAATAAAAGAATTCAAGAGGAAACTGTGTCCAATTTAAAAGTGAGCTGAGAATGGAAAAAAAGTAAAGAAAGTGGGTGGGGATTAATTTAAAACATTAGTGTGGCAGACAGGAATAGTAATCATAATATTAGAAGGTGCTAAAAATAGGTGAAAGAAATTATGAGATGTGATATACTATTGAAAAATATTAGATACATTAGGAAGTGGGATATTAGTAGTATGGAACCATCTATGTAAATAAAATTAAGGTACTAGGATAAGTTAAGTTTTTTACTTTCCTTGGCTTGAACTGAGACAAATATATATATTAGATTAAGCGTAAAAATATGCCTAACTCTGGTTTTTTCATCAACTTTAAAGAGAACCTAGACTGTTATTAGGTACCAATGGACTAGTCAGAATCTTATGTGAATAATTGTAGATTCTGAATGTTAATACTATAGAGGTAGTACTAGAGTTTCCATGTAAGAATACTGGTAAATACAAAGAATTCAAAAAGATAGAAATGTTTAACTTGCATAAGCGAACCTTATCTCCTGAAGAGGTTAATGGAGTAGAATTGTTATCATTTATTCAATTATGGAATCTATAGAGTCCAAGCTTCTTACCAAAATTATTGTTTTGGAAGATCAACTTTTACATTTCATGAGATACAAAAATGTGTATAACTTGGAATGTTTCAACCATTTCCAATTAAGCATAAATTATTGCCAGATGTTATTAGACTAGTCCTAATCCTACATTTGAAATTGTAAGTGGAGAATTATAATACTTGTGAAGTAGTAGAATACTTCACTAGGAAGATCACTGGTAAATCAAGAGGATGGAGCAAGATAGAAATTTTTACAAGGTTACATTTCAATCTCAGCTATCAAAAGAGGTTAATAGATTAGGGATATTGTTTTATATTCAATTATGGTACCTATATTCTCTAAGTTAGACTAAAGTCAGTTTTTGTGAAAACAAACTGTAATACAACCTTGAGTATAAAAATGTATGCAACTTCGCATTTTTCAACCTTTCCTAATTGAGCTTAGACTCTTATCAGACATTTCTAGACTAGTCTTGATCTTATTGTTAAAATATTAGGTTCTGAATCACAATACTTCTGGCGTAGTACTCAATTTTACAGCAATATCAAAGAGTAAATGTATAGAATTTAAGAATATAGAAATTGTTACCACCTTCAAATTGAACCTTAGCTAACCAAAGAGGTTACTAGAAGGGCACTATTATTATATATTCAATTGTGACATCTGTATTATGCAGGTTAGACAGAGATCAACTTTTACAGAAAATAAAAAATAGTACTAGGGTAACTACAAAAATGTGCGCAACTTCGCATTTTTCAACCTTACCTAATTGAGCTTAGAGCATTACCAGATGTTACTAGACTAGTCTTAATCTTATATTCAAACCTTTTGGTTCTGTATCTTAATACTGCTAGCATATTAGTAAATTTTACAGGAAAAACTACTAGTAAATGTAAAGAATTCAAGAATATAGAGATTTTTACTAACTTCAAATTGAATCATAGCTATCAAAAGAGGTTACTAGAATGGGACTATTATTATATTTTCAATTGAGACATCTGTATTATGCAGGTTAGACGGAGATTAACTTTGACTGAAAACAAAGAATAGTACAACCTGAAGTATAAAAATATGCGCAATTTCGCATTTTTCAACATTTCCTAATTGAGCTTAGACTCTGACCAGATGTTACGAGACTAGTCTTGATCTTATATTCCAAACTTCAGGTTCCAGATCTTAATACTGCAAAAGTAGTACTCAATTTTATAGGAAAAACTACTAGTAATTGTAAAGAAGTCAAGAATATAGAAATTTTTATACACTTCAAATTGAACCCTAACTTATGAGACAGGTTAGTAAAAGGAGACCAAGGTTATATATTCAATTGTGACATCGGTATTGCGCAGGTTAGATAGAGATCAACTTTTACAGAAAATAAAGAATAGTACTTTCTTAGGTATAAAAATGTGTGCAACTTCGCATTTTTCAACCTTTCCTAATAGAGCTTAGACTCTTACCAGATGTTACAAGACTAGTCTTGACCTTATATTCCAAACTTCAGGTTCCAGATCTTAATACTGCAAGAGTAGTACTCAATTTCGTATGAAAAACAACTAGTAAATGTAAAGAAGTCAAGAATATAGAAATTTTTATACAGTTCAAATTGAACCCTAGCTTATGAGACAGGTTAGTAGAAGGAGACTATTATTATAAATTCAATTGTGGCATTGGTATTGCGCAGGTTAGATAGAGATCAACTTTTGCAGAAAATAAAGAATAGTACTATCTTAAGTATAAAAATGTGTGCAACTTCGCATTTTTCAACCTTTCCTAATTGAGCTTAGACTCTTACCAGGTGTTACTAGACTAGTTTTGATCTTTTATTTAAAGTTTTAGGTTCTAGATCTTAATAATGCTGGAGTAGTACTCAATTTTACAGGAAATACTACTAGTAAATATAAAGAAGTCGAGAATATAGAAATTTTTATGCAGCTGAAATTGAATCTTAGCTTACAAAAGAGGTTACTAGAAGGGGATCATTATTATAAATTCAATTGTGGCATGTGTTTTATGCAAGTTAGACTGAGATCAACTTGTACTGAAAACAAAAAAAGGTATTCACTTAAGTACAAAAATGTGCACAACCTCGTATTTTTCAACCTTTCCTAATTCAGCTTAGAGTCTTACCAGATGTTACGTGACTAGTCTTGATCTTATATTTAAAGTTTTCGGTTCTAGATCTTAATACTACCGGAGTAGTAGTCAATTTTACAGGAAAAACTACTTGTAAATGTAAAGAAGTTTAGAATATAGAAATTTTTATGCTGTTGAAAATGAATCTTAGCTTACAAAAGAGGTTACTAGAAGGGGATCATTGGTATATATTCGATTGTGGCATGTGATTTATGCAAGTTAGACAGTGATCAACTTGTACAGATAAAAAAGAATAGTATTCCCTTAAGTACAAAAATGTACACAACTTTGTATTTTTCAATCTTACCAAATTGAGCTTAGACTCTTACCAGATGTTACTAGACTAGTCTTGATCTTATACTTAAAACATTAGGTTCTAGATCTTAATACTGCAGGAGTAGTACTCAATTTTACAGGAAATACTACTAGTAAACGTAAAGGATTTTAGAACATTAAAGGTTTTACCCCCTACAAATGAAACCTTAGCTAACAAAAGAGGTTACTAGAAGGGTATTATTATTATATATTCAATCATGGCATCTGTATTATACAGGTTTGATGGAGATCAACTTTTACAGTAAACAAATAATACTACAACCTTCAGTACAAAAATGTGTGCAACTTCGCATTTTTCAACCTTTCCTAATTGAGCTTAAAATCAAACTCCATGTTACTAGACTAGTTTCGATCTTATATTTCAAGTTTTGGGTTCTAGATCTTAATACTACAGGAGTAATACTTAATTTTACAGGAAAATCTAGTAGTAAATGTAAAGAATTCAATGATATAGAAATTTTTACTTACTTCAAATTGAACTTTAGCTATCAAAAGAGGTTACTAGAGGGGGTGTATTATGATATATTCAATTGTGGCATCCGCATTTTAAAGGTTAGAGGGAGATTAAGTTTTGTAGAAAACAAAGAATATCACTTTCTTAAGTATGTAAATGTAAGCAACTTCCCATTTTTCAACCTTTCCTGATTGAGCAGAGGCTCTTACCTGATGTTAATTGACTAGTCTTGATCTTATTTTTACAGTTTTAGGTTCTAGATCTTAATATTGCCGGAGTAGTACGCAATTTTATGGATAATACTACTAGTAAATATAAAGAATTCAAGAATATAGTAATTTTTACTAGCTTCAAATTGAACCTTAGCTATCATAAGAGGATACTAGATGGGGACTATTATTATAGATTCAAGGGAGCGATTTGTAATATGCAATTTAGACGGAAATCAAGTTTTACAGAAAATAAATAATAGTAGTACCTTAAGTACAAAAATGTGCGCAACTTCACATTTTTTCAACATTTTCTGATTGAGCTTAAACTCTTACCTGATGTTACTAGACTAGTCTTGATCTTATATTTACAGTTTTAGGTTCTAGATCTTAATATTGCATGAGTAGTACTCAATTTTATAGATAATACTACTAGTAAATGTAAAGAATTTAAGAATTTAGTAATTTTTACTAACTTCAAATTGAACCTTAGCTATCAAAAGAGGTTACTAGAAGAGGACTATTATTATATATTCAATTGAGGCATCAGTATTATGCAAGTTAGATGGAAATCAACTTTTACAGAAAATCAATAATAGTCATACCTTAAGTACAAAAATGTGCGCAACTTCGGATTTTTCACCTTTTCCTAATTGACCTTAGACTCTTCCCTGATGTTACTAGACTACCCTTGATCTTATATTTCCAGTTTTATGTTCTAGATCTTAATACTGCCGCTGTAGTACTCAAGTTTACAGAAAAGATTACTAGTAAATGTAAGGAATTCAAGAATATTGAAATTTTTACTGTCTTCAAATTGAACCTTAGCTATCCAAAGAGGTTACTGGAAAGGGAGTATTATTGTATATTCAATTGTGGCATCTGTATTATGCAGGAGAGATAGTGAGTACTTTTTACTGTAAACAAATAATAACTCTACTTTAAGTAAAAAAACTTTCCCAATTGATTATTTTTTAACATTTTCTAATTGAGCTTATGTTATTACAGCATGTTACTAAACTAGTCTTGATCTTATATTTAACATTTTAGTTTCTCAATTTTAATGGTACTGGAATTGTACACCATGTAACAGGCAAGATTACTAGTAAATGTACAGAATTCCAGAGTATAGCAATATTTATACTCTTCAAATGATACTTTAGCTAACGAAAGAGTTTACCAAATTGGCACTATCATTATTATATATTCTATTTTGCTATTTGTAGTATGCTGATTGGACAGAGATCAGCTTTTGTAGAACACAAATAATAGCACTCACATAAGTACAAAAATGTGTTCAACTTTGCATTTTTCAACCATTCCTACTTGAGCTTATACTATTACCAGTTGTAACTACACTAGTCTTGATCTTATATTTAACACTTCAGGTTCTTAATCTTAATATTGCTGGAGTAGTAGTAGATTTTACTGAAATGATTACTAGTAAATGCAGAGAATTCTACAAGATAGACATTTCCCCCCTTTTTTTGCTATTATGTAGTTTAACCCTCTTTATCACTAATGTTTACTAAACTTGCACTATTATCTTGTATTCACTTAACTTCCTTATACTTTCCTGATATTACCAATCTTGGCTGATGTAAAAACAAACTTTTTTTACTTTCTTACTTAACAAATCTGCCAGAATTAGCAATCTACCTCATTTCATAATTTAGCTAAAAGTTTTACAGCTATATGTTAGTAGACTACTCTTGATTGTCACTCTGGAAATTGGAGATTACAAAGATCAACAATTGATGTTTAATTTTTTCTTTTATTTCCAATACTACCAGTAAACATAAAATGTTACCAATATTTCAAGCTTTATCCTTTTTCTATAATACTGTTTCTATTACTTCAGGTTATTTTGTCATATTTATTGCTTGTACTTCAGTTGTGCTGTTTCAATATCCTGCTACTTTCCTAGTTAACATTTCATGATATAACTATCTTATTTAACTTGTAATCTTGTATTTCTTGGCATTTTTTATCCTTTCCATTTTAGCTCTAGGCCGGTATCTTTTACTTTACTTGGCCACCTGTCCTCTTGCTTGTCACATATTTCCACTTTCTCCTTTCTCTTCTCCTTAATTATTTTTTTCTCCTGTTTTTCCTCCTCCTTTTACTTTTTTACCTATTTTTCAATCTTTTTACTCCTCAGCATGTCACAAAGACCTCGTGGAAGACCTTCTAAATCATTAGAGACACAGAAACTCACCAAGAAATTATCAGACAGGAAGAGATATCTGGCTAAGAAGATAGAGTCTACCTCTCATGAGTTAATTTCTCATCCCTTAGGTATTACATCATCTTATGGATTCTTACCTTTCACTTTATAGCTTCTCCAGGTTGATACAGAAACTGACTCTTGTTTAAAATTAGAAGATAGTTTAGATCCTTTATCAGTTCCTTTGAGTTCTGTTAATGTTTGTTTCAACTTTTATGTTATAATATCATAATTAATCCATTCATGTTTGAAACTAATTTAACTCAGGCTTCACTTTCCTCCCTTAAACCAATCTGGAGAAGTGAATCAGCTACATCTATATCAGTAAGTTCCAGAATCTGTTCTTATTACCAACTTCTAATATCTTTATCTTACATTATATTAGGACATTGAGGAAATAACATCTACTGCTTTTCCTAAATCTTCTACACCTCAGAATTCTACTATCAGTAATAGAGTCCACCTATCAAGAAAGTCTCACTGGCCTTCTGTACTTGGATTGGAAAATCTACTAGGAGATTTAAACTTACACAGTCAAAAGTCTCCAGTTGATTCCTCCTACCATGATTCAGGTAGGGGCTTTCTTAAAAATACACTTAATTTATTTAAGATTAAAGAGCTAACTAATTGTTTATAGATATTGAAGATACTCCAATAGGTATAAAATATTTATTCTTTTCCCTGAAACTGATTTTAATAATATTACTTTACTTGATAAAACTTCATATTAAACTAACATTATACCTTCTTTTATAGAGACATCGCTTTCTTGTACAACTAGCTTTCCTTCTTATTCCAAAGGATTTGCCGGTAGTGATATATCAGGTAAGTGCTACACTGAATGAATACTTTATTATGAGAATCTAAGCTAATTTTACCTTTTAGATATTAAATTATCAACAATTTCAAGTATGTTAACTACTTTACATACCTATTTACAACATACTAAAAGTCTTAGATCCTATAATAGGATATGATATGGGAGGAGATCAGGAATTGTATGAGGATAAACTTGAGGATTTTGGTATGAATATCCTATTAATACTATTATAAATCTATTTAATCTAATGAGAATATTTATAGAAAATGGGGAACTAGTAGAGGATCATGAGACATGGATTAATGATTCTTACTCTGGTAAGAAAGTTTTAAAATCCATGCTTCCACAATACATATTTACATACAAGATGGAAATTATTACTAACTATTACAATTTTTAAAAATAGATCAGGAATCAGATGCATTTCATATAGATATTGAGAACAAGAGCAGAAGTCTAGAGAGACTAAATACTCCACATTTTGGTGGTATCCAGGATTCTAGTATGAGGCAATCAATGTCTACTACAAAGAGTCAACCAAATTCAGCAATAGGTAATACTTATCTGATTCTTTAATTAATATTATTTATCAAATACTAACTTGATATTCTATACAAGTAGAGGTTATTGAGATATCATCAGATTCAGAGACTGAAATCAGTGGTACAACAACAATACCTGTTGATTCAGTTGATCAGGATGAATCAATTGAACTGTTATTGGCTATGCTAAAAACAAATATGTGTTGTGAAGAGTCAGAGTTGCAAAATTCTAAAGACGAGAGTTTTGAAGCTGGGGAAAGCATTGACTTACATACACTTACAATGTCCTTGAAAAAGTGTTTACCTGCCAATTATCCACAACCAACAAAGATGGGATATTCAGAAGAGTTGGATGGTAACTTATGCAGTTATTTATTTTGTGGAGCTAAGATAGGAGCAACAAAATCTGAGATACCACGGCTCTTTATACCTACCAATCACCAGACCTTTCCTATTCAGTATTCCTATGATATTGATAGTTTTATTGCTAAAGCCAAATCTCTTTCTATTGCTAAGCATGGTATCAGATTTCAAGTTTGTCCTAATCCTTTATACAATCTTACCAAAGACTTACATCTTTCCCTGCCAATATCAGAAAGTCTATTGTCTGGAAATATTCGCATTCATAATGTTCCAATTCATAAAATTCCACACTTTCGACTTGGCACAATATTCTCCTCATTTCATCTCCCCCTCTATGTTTTTCTTCCACAACTCTACAATTTTAGATCTTCAACTACTACATATCTCACCAATGAGCTTCTTCAAAAGTGGATGGATATTGGATTCTTGCCTAGTCTTCATCAGTATTACTCTGCAGATATTCTACAACATTTACCAGTATCATTTGAGTCTGCATATAAGGATATTTATGCTAGAGGAAGAGAATCTGGTATTAAAGATATGAATAATAATTCTGAAATGGGAAGAAGGCAAGAGATCCACTACTTTTTACCAGAATACTGTTTGGAAGAAGTTTGGCACAACATGATCCAATTGTCTTTAAGACCAGGCTACCATCAATTTCAAGATATGTTTCTACTTCTTGATGCCAAGGATTTAAAGTTGATGACCAAGGGAAGTACACCAGAGGCTAGTGGAAAAAAGTTTTGGCATTTCATATTACAAGATATAAATGCACAAGAACTAGATCCCAGTTTTCAATTCTTGGATTTAGGGCAAGAGATTATGAGTCAAGAAAAAGAGAGCATTTTGCTTTATAAGAAATGTTGTATTAAGAGCAGCATTGCAAAGTTAAAACAAAGGTTTTCAGGATTGAAGATGACAACCTACACATGGGCATTGAATAGCTTGTCAGCTAACAGAACAATTGAGTACTCCAAAAACTCAAAGTTGGCCAAACAAGGATTACACTATTCCCAAAGCTATTCACCCATCAAATGCCTTTTTGATGCAGCTGGATCCTTTCCCTTTGAAAATAGTTCTTTAGACTATTTATCTCTATCTTCAGAATTAATCAAATCATGGCAAGCAAATGGACCTAATGGACTTGGTTTATCATTTGATATAAAAAAGTTACAACAAGCTTATATACATTCAAGAGATAGAGTACTAAGTGCATTAGAGGGGACCAAGAGAAGAAAAATGTCCTTTGGAGTACGCCAGGAGCACAGATTATCCTATCTGTTATTTCAGAAGCTTTGTTCCTTGCAGTCAAGTCTGGAAGTTGGAAATGTTTCAGCAACCTGCTTGCAATATAATAATATGGACATTTTTCACTACTTGGAAACAAACTTCTTGAGGTTTGGTTTAGGACTAGAATATTCTTTTACTAGAATAAATCAAACTCTAAACAATCACTCTGATGACCTGTCCAAAATTTTCAGAATGTTCCTTCAATTCCAAAAGGCATCATATTCCCATGTACTACTGGAGAGCTTTGGAGATCTTTGGAGATACAATTCAATCCATAATTCCAAAAAAGACTATCCAGGATTGGGAATGAAGATACAGCTAGAGATCTTCAACTTTGCATGGCTTCCATTGGATTCAGTTGACTGGCAGTGTTGGAGAATGGGAGAGAAGTATCAAAATACCAGTATTTTCAACTTTATCCAAATACACTCAGGAGCTTTACACAAATCCAACTCTTTATTGCAGAAGAAGGAAGCTCTGGATCTAGTCAACCAATTTGGAAAATTACTTTCCCAAATCAACAATTCTGGTTCCTATAATACATATCTTATCCTGGCATATCTTGGAACTATGATTATTCAAAGATTTCGAATTGATGTATGGACATCATTGGAACAGTTTTGTGAATGCCAATGGAGTGACCCAAGGAAGATAAAATTGGCAAAAGAGGGAATTGTTTCCTTGGATTACCAGAACGTTATAGAATTCAATCCAGAGAAATTTACTAGAATTCGTCAATCTAATAAATATAAGTATTCTCTGGATGAAAGATGGGAAATCCTATTTCATTGGGATGATATTTGGGAGAAAAATGACATCCGTAAAACTTGGAGAAATTGGCCATATAGGCTGTTATTTCAGAAGTGCTATCAAACAGTTCAGCAGCTCTGTGGAACTGATACTGTTCAGAGTTGGGAATACCTCCTAGTTAAGAGCAAATTTGCCAGATCAAACTTTTTATTACCATCACCAAGCAAGCAATTTCTGCTACAAAGACATACAGTTAAGGGACAAGGAACGCGAATATATTGGGTACCTCTGATGCATAGTAGCTGGAAGGATGTGAATGTAGTAAGAAAGCTACCACAGAAAAATCAGAAACAAGATAGGTGGGAGTACTGGGAAATAGATTACAACTTACCTATTCCACAGGAATATGAACTACCAGATCAGCTGTATGGAGAAAGTTTGAAGCCGGAACAGATCATGGCTAAGGTGATGAGAGAACCAAGAATGTATTAATAGTACAAAAGACTGGTGGAATATTATCAGATCAAGTAGGTGGTGGCAAAAGGAATGTAACATGGTTAGAAAATAATGCACATTTTTAGTTGTCCTAGTAAGTTAACTGACAAACTAGTTAACTAAAGTGTAGTATTCTAAACTAGAGGCTATAATTGAACCTATAGTATCAGGACTAAGGCTATAAGGTCTAGACCCAGTCTAAACTCAATAGGATAAGATTGAAACATTTACATTAAAGAACATTTTTTACTTTTATAACAAAAGTTATGACAAACAAGCAAATTAGAAATGTAGAATGTGAAGTTAGTAGCAATAATAGGTCTAAAAGTATCAGGACAGAAAGTACAAGATCTACTCATAGTTTGGCGTCAATCAGAAAATATTAAAAAATTCACAATCATGGATACTTTTACTCTAGCGTTATGTTTTTTGAAAAACCCATATGCCACACATATAATAGGCCTAGTATCTAGTTATAATTAAACTAACAGCATTAGAACTAAGATAATAGTGTCTAGTTGCAGTCTAGAGTCAGTTAAATGCAATTAAAAATGAAAAATTGTACATATTTTTACTTTTACAAATAAGATTACTAATAAACTAAGAACCTAACAGTTTAGTATTCCTAGTACGAGAGTGCATTTGAACATATATTATCAGGGGGATGACTATAAGATCAAGTTCCATGCTGAAATCAATTAGGACAAGCTAGAAGGAATTATAGAAAATTGAAAAATACGAAGTTGAGTATATTTTTATACAGAAAGGGGAGTATAAGTTATATTACTGAAAAAGGCAATCTCCACAGAACTTAAACAGTACAGATGATACAATTGAATAGAGGAAGACTGTTGGACTGGAGTAATCTCTGATGAAAATTATAGTTCAATTTGAATACAGTAAAAATTAAGATTTGGACTTCAAGCCTTTGCAGAGTAATTTTAAAACTAAATTCTATTACTATCCTGAAAGTAGTAACATTCAGAAGATACACTTTTAAATACAATTTCAGAAATAGTCTGATAACATGGTATAGAATACCGGTTTCGATTAGGATAAGTATAAAAATTCAAAGATATATAGACTTTATTAGTAGGCAAGCTAGTTGAATAATTTGTTTAAGTAATTCTTTAAGCTGCATAATACAGATAATATAATCGAATATGTTGTAATATTCCTGTGCGAGTAACAACTTTTGATAACTGAGGTTAAATTTTAAGTGTGTAAAAAGTTCTATATTCTAGATTTCTTTACATTTGCCAGTAGTATTATCTGTAAAATTGAGTACTACTGCGGCAATATTAGGATCAAGAACCTAAAACTTTAAATATAAGATCAAGACTAGGCTAGTAATATCCGGTAAGAGATTAAGCTCAGTTAGGAAAGGTTGAAAAATGCGAAGTTGTACACATTTTCATACTTAAGAAAGTACTATTCATTGTTTTCTGCAAAAGTTGATCTCAGTCTAACCTTTAAAATACCGATACCACAATTGAATATATCATAATACTCCCCCTCTAGTAACCTCTTTTGATAGCTAAAGTTCAATTTGAAGTGAGTAAAAATTTCTATATCCTTGAATTCTATACATTTACAACTAGTTTTTCTCATAAAATTAAGTATTACTCCTGTACTATTAAGATCGAGAACCCAAAACTTTAAATATAAGATCGAGACTAGTCTAGTAACATCCGGTAAGAGTCTAAGCTCAATCAGGAGAGGTTGAAAAATGCGAAGTTGTGCACATTTTTGTACATAAGGTACTACTATTATTTATTTTCTGTAAAACATGATTTCCATCTAAGTTGCATATTACAGATCGCTCCATTGAATGTATAATAATAATCTCCTTCTAGTATCCTCTTTTGATAGCTAAGGTTCAATTTAATGCTAGTAAAAATTACTAAATTCTTAAATTCTTTACATTTACAAGTAGTATTATGTATAAAATTGAGTACTACTCCAGCAATGTTAAGATATGGAACCTAAAACTTTAAATATAAGATCAAGACTAGTCTATTAACATCAGGTAAGAGTCTAAGCTCAATCAGGAAAGGTTGAAAAATGCGAAGTTGCACACGTTTTCATACTTAAGAAAGTACTATTTATTGTTTTCTGCAAAAGTTAATCTCCGTCTAACCTTTAAAATACCGATACCACAATTGAATATATCATAATACTCCCGCTCTAGTAACCTCTGTTGATAGCTAAAGTTCAATTTCAACTGAGTAATAATTTCTATATCCTTAAATTCATTACATTTACTACAGGTTTTTCCCGTAAAATTAAGTATTACTCCCGTAGCATTAAGATCTAAAGCCCAAAACTTTGAATATAAGATCGAGACTAGTCTAGTAACATGCTGTTTGAGTTTAAGCTCAATTAGGAAAGGTTGAAAAATGCGAAGTTGCACACATTTTTAAACTTAAGGTAGCGGTATTATTTGTTTTCTGTACAGGTTGATCTCCGTCTAACTTGCATAAAATACATCCCACAATTGAATATATAATAATGATCCCCTTCTAGTAACCTCTTTTTTAAGCTAAGATTCAATTTCCACTGCATAAAAATTTCTATATTCTAGACTTCTTTACATTTACTAGTAGTTTTTCCTGTAAAATTAAGTACCACTGCTGTAGTATTAAGATCTAGAACCTAAAACTTTAATCATAAGAGCAAGACTAGTCGAGTGACATCTGGTAAGAGTCTAAGCTGAATTAGGAAAGGTTGAAAAATGCGAGGTTGTGCACATTTTTGAACTTAAGGTAGTACTATTATTTGTTGTCTGTAAAAGTTGAGCTTTGTCTAACCTGCATAATACACATGTCACATATTAAATATAGAATGATAGCACCCTGCTAGTAACCTCTTTTGATAGCTAAGGTTCAATTTGAAGTTAGTAAAAATTTCTATATTCTTGAATTCTTTACATTTGCTTGTAGTTTTTCTTGTAAAATTGAGTACTACTCCTATAGTATTAAGATGTAGAACCTAAAACTTAAAATATAAGATCAAGACTAGTTGCGTAACATCAGGTAAGAGTCTAAGATCAATTAGAATAGGTTGAAAAATGCGAGGTTGCACAAATGTTTGTACTTATGGTAGTACTATTATTTGTTTTTTGTAAAAGTTGATCTCAGTCTAACCTGCATAATACTGAAGACACAATTAAATATATAATAATTGTCCCCTTCTAGTAACCTCTTTCATCAGCTAATGTTTAATTTAAAGTGCATAAAAGTGTCAACATGCTTGACTTCTCTGCGTTTACTAGTGGTTATTCCTGTAAAATTAAGCACTACTCCTGTAGTATTCAGATCTAGAACCTAAAGTTTTAAATATATGATCAAGACTAGTCCAGTAACGTCGGGTAAGAGTCGAAGCTCAATTAGGAAAGGTTGAAAAAAGCGAAGTTTCACACATTTTTGTACTTAAGGTGGTAATATTATTTGTTTTCTGCGAAAGTTGATTTCATTCTAACCTGCATAATAAAGATGCCACAATTGAATATATACTTATAGTTCCCTTCTAGTAACCTCTTTCATAAGCTAAGGTTCAATTTGAACTAGATAAAAACTTCCATATTCTTGACGTCTCTACATTTACTAGTAGTTTTGCAAGTTAAATTGAGTACCACTTCTGCAATATGAAGATCTAGAACCTAAAGTTTCAAATATAAGATCAAGACTAGACTAGTAACATCTGGTAAAAGTCTAAGCTCAATTAGGAAAGGTTGAAAAATGCGAAGTTGTACAAATTTTTGAACATAAGGTAGTACTATTATTTGTCTTCGGTAAATGTTGATTTCAGTCTAATGTGGATAATACAGATGCCACAATTGAATACATAATAATAGTCTGCTTCTAGTAACCTCTTTCATAAGCTAAGGTTCAATTTGAACTATATAAAAACTTCTATATTCATGACTTTTCTACATTTACTAGTAGTTTTGCCTGTAAAATTGAGTACCACTCCTGCAATATGAAGATCTAGAACCCAAAGTTTCAAATATAAGATCAAGACTAGACTAGTAACATCTGGTAAAAGTCTAAGCTCAATTAGGAAAGGTTGAAAAATGCGAAGTTGTGCACATTTTTGTACTTATGGTAGTACTATTATTTGTTTTCTGGGAAAGTTGATTTCATTCTTACCTGCATAATACAGATGCCACAATTGAATATATACTTATAGTCCACTTCTAGTAACCTCTTTCATAAGCTAAGGTTCAATTTGAACTATATAAAAACTTCTATATTCCTGACTTCACTACATTTACTAGTAGTTTTTCCAGTAAAATTAAGTACTACTCTTATAATATGAAGATCTAAAACCTAAAGTTTCAAACAGCAGATTAAGACTCGTGTATTATCATCTGGTCAGAGTCTAAGCTCAATTAGGAAAGGTTGAAAAATGCGAAGTTATGCACATTTTTGTACTTAAGGTAGTACTATGATTTGATTTCTGTAAAAGTTGATCTCAGTGTTACCAGCGTAATACAAATGCCATAATTGAATATACAATAATAGTCCCCTTCTAGTAACCGCTTTCATAAGCTAAGGTTAATTTTGAACAGTGTAAGATCTTCTATATTTATGACTTCACTACGTTAATAAGTATTTTTTCAGTTAAAATTGAGTACTACTGCTGTGGTATGAAGATGTAGAACCTAAAGCTTTAAGTATAAAATCCAGACTAGATGTACTAACATCTGGTAAAAGTCTAAGCTCAATTAGGAAAGGTTGAAAAATGCAAAGTTGAACACATTTTTGTACTTAAGGTAGTATCATTATTTGTTTTCTGTAAAAGTTGATATTAGTCTAACCTCCATAATACAGACGCCAAAATTGAATATATAATAATAGTGCCCTTCTAGTAACCTCTTTCATGAGCTAAGATTCAATTTGAATGGCATAAAACTTTGCATATTCTTGAATTCTTTACATTTACTAGGAGTCTATCGTGTAAATCTATATACAGCTCGAGTAGTATTAAGATCTAGAACCTAAAATTTGGAATGTAAGATCAAGACTGATCTGGTAACATCTCGCAAGAGTCTAAGCTTAATTGGGAAAGGTTGAAAAATGCGAAGTTGCACACATTTTTTTACTTAAGGTAGTGGTATTATTTGTTTTCTGTAAAAGTTGATTTCCATCAAACCTGTATAATACAGATGCCATGATTGAATATATAATAATAATACCCTTCTAGTAACCTCTTTTGTTAGCTAAGGTTTCATTTGTAGGGGGTAAAACCTTTAATGTTCTAAAATCCTTTACGTTTACTAGTAGTATTTCCTGTAAAATTGAGTACTACTCCTGCAGTATTAAGATCTAGAACCTAATGTTTTAAATATAAGATCAAGACTAGTCTTGTAACATCTGGCAAGAGTCTAAGCTCAATTAGGAAAGATTCAAAAATGCGAAGTTGTGCACATTTTTGTACTTAAGGGAATACTATTTTTCATTTTCTGTTCAAGTTGGTTGCAATCTAACGTGCATAAAACACATGCCACAATTGAATATATAATAATAATCACCTTCTAGTAACCTCTTTTGTAAGCTATGATTCAATTTCAACTGCATAAAAATTTCTATATTCTAGACTTCTTTACATTTGCTAGTAGTTTTTCCTGTAAAATTAAGTACTACTCTTGTAGTATTAAGATCTAGAACCTAAATCTTTAAATATAAGATCTAGACTACTCTGGTAACATCTGGTAAGAGTCTAAGCTCAAGCAGGAAAGGTTGAAAAATGCGAAGTTGCACACATTTTTGAACTTAAGGTAGTACTATTATTTGTTTTTTGTAAAACTTGAGCTTTGTCTAACCTGCATAATACAGATATCACAATTGAATATAGAATGATAGTATCCATGTAGTAACCTCCTTTGGTAGCTAAGGTTCAATCTTAAGTTAGTAAAAATTTCTATATTCTTGAATTCCTTGCATTTACTTGTAGTTTTTCATGTAAAATTGAGTACTACTTCTGTAGTATTAAGATCTAGAACCTAAAACTTTAAATATAAGATCAAGACTAGTCTAGAAACATGTAGTAAGAGTCTAAGCTCAATTAGGAAAGGTTGAAAAATGCGAAGTTGCGCAAATTTTCTTTCCTAAATTAATACTATTCTTTTTTTCTGCAATAGTTGATCTCCGTCTATCCTGCATAATAGTGACGCCTCAATTGAATATATACTAATAATCTGCTTCTAGTAACCTCATCTCTTAGCTAAGATTGCTTTTGAACTGTAAAAAAATTTCTATATTCTTGACTTCTTTACATTTACTAGTAGTTTTTCCTGTAACATTAAGTTCTACTCTTGTAGTTTTTAGATTTAGAACCTAAGCTTTTCAATATAAGATCAAAACTAGCCTAGTAACATCTAGCAAGAGTCTAAGCTCAATTAGGAAAGGTTGAAAAATGCGAAGTTGTGCACATTTTTACACTTAAGCTAGTACAATTATTTGTTTTCTGTAAAAGTTGTTCTCCATCTAACCTGCGCAATACCAATGCCACAATTGAATATATAATAATAGTCTCCTTCTACGAACCTCTCCCATGAGCTAAGGTTCAATTTGAACTGCAAAAAAATTTCTATATTCTTGACTTCTTTACGTTTACTAGTAGTTTTTCCTGTAAAATTGAGTACTACTCCTGCAGTATTAAGATCTAGAACCTAAATGTTTAAATATATGATCGATACTAGTCTAGTATTATCTGGTAAGAGTCTAAGCTCAACTAGAAAAGGTTGAAAAAGGCAAAGTTGCGCAAATTTTTGTACTTCAAGTTGATCTTTTCTTTGCTTTCTGCAAAAGTCGATCTCTCTCTAACCTTTAAAATACCGATGCCATAATTGAATATATAATTGTAGTTCCCTTCTACAAACCTCTCTCATAAGCTAAGGTTCAATTTGAGTGGCATAAAAATTTCGATATTCTCGACTTCTTTATATATACTAGAAGTTTTTCCTGTAAAATTGCGTACTATGCTACTAGTATTAAGATTCAGAACCTACCATTTTGAATATAAGATCAAGACTGATCTAGTAACATCTGGTAAGATTCTAAGCTCAATTGGGAAAAGTTAAAAAATGCGAAGTTGTGCACATTTTTATACTTAAGCTACTACAATTATTTGTTTTTGTAAAAACTGACCATAATCTAACCTCCATAGTACAGATCTCACAATTGAATGCATAATAATATTACTATTCTCTCAACCTCTTTTGATAGTTAAGGTTCACTTTAAGAACGGTAAAAATTTCTATCTTCTTGAATTCTCTGCATTTACTAGCAATCTTTCCTATATAATATTGTATTACTCGTGTAGCATTGAGATTTAGAACCTAAAATTTTAAATATAAGATCAATTGTAGTATACTAATATCGGGTATCAGTCTAGACTCAATTAGGAAAGGTTGAAAAATGCGAAGTTGTGCAAATTTTTGTACTTAAGGTAGTACAATTATTTGTTTTCTGTCAAAGTTGATTTCAGTCTAACCTGCATAATACAGATACCATAATTGAATATGTAATAATAGTGCCCTTCTAGTAACCTCTTTCATAAGCTAAGGTTGAATTTGAAGTTTGTAAAAACTTCTATATTCACGACCTCTCTACATTTACTATTACTTTTTCCTACAAAATTTAGTACTCCTCCAGCAGAATTAAGATCTGGAACTTGAAATGTTAAATGTAAGATCCAGACTAGTCTAGTAACATCAGGTAAGAGTCTAAGCTCAATTAGGAAAGATTGAAAAATGCGAGGTTGCACAAATTTTTGTACTTATGGTAGTACTATTATTTGTTTTTTGTAAAAGTTGATCTCAGTCTAATCTGCATAATACAGAAGACACAATTAAATATATAATAATAGTCTCCTTCTAGTATCCTCTTTCATCAGCTAAGGTTGAATTTAAAGTGCATAAAAGTTTCTACAAGCTTGACTTCTCCGATTTTACTAGTTGTTATTCCTGCAAAATTAAGCACTACTCCTGCAGTATTCAGATCTAGAACCTAAAGTTTTAAATATAAGATCCAGACTAGTTCAGTAATATCCGGTAAGAGTCTAAGCTCAATTAGGAAATGTTGAAAAAAGTGAAGTTTCGTACATTTTTGTACTTAAGCTGGTAATATTATTATTTTCTGCGAAACTTGATTTCATTCTAATCTGCATAATACAGATGCCACAATTGAATATATACTTATAGTCCCCTTCTAGTAACCTCTTTCATAAGCTAAGGTTCAATTTGAACTATATAAAAACTTCCATATTCATGACTTCTCTACATTTACTAGAAGTTTTGCATGTAAAATTGAGTACCACTCCTGCAATATGAAGATCTAGAACCTAAAGTTTCAAATATATGATCAAGACTAGACTAGTAACATCTGGTAAAAGTCTAAGCTCAATTAGGAAAGGTTGAAAAATGCGAAGTTGTGCACATTTTTGAACATAAGGTAGTACTATTATTCGTTTTCAGCAAATGTTGATTTCAGTCTAACGTGCATAATACAGATACCACAATTGAATACATAATAATAGTCCCCTTCTAGTAACCTCTTTCATAAGCTAAGGTGCAATTTGAACTATATAAAAACTTCTATATTCATAACTTCTCTACATTTACTAGTAGTTTTGCCTCTAAAATTGAGTACGACTCCTGCAATATGAAGATCTAGAACCTAAAATTTCAAATATAAGATCAAGACTAGACTAGTAACATCTGGTAAAAGTCTAAGCTCAATTAGATAAGGTTGAAAAATAGGAAGTTGCGCACATTTTTGTACTTATGGTAGTACTATTATTTGTTTTCTGTAAAAGTTGATTTCATTCTAACCTGCATAATACAGATGCCACAATTGAATATATACTCATAGTCCACTTCTAGTAACCTCTTTCATAAGCTAAGGTTTCAATTTGAAGTACATAAAAACTTCCATATTCATGACTTCACTACATTTACTAGTAGTTTTTCCAGTAAAATTAAGTACTACTCTTATAGTTTTAAGATTTAAAACCTAAAGTTTCAAATAGCAGATTAAGACTCGTGTATTATCATCTGGTAAGAGTCTAAGCTCAATTAGGAAAGGTTGAAAAATGCGAAGTTATGCACATTTTTGGATTTAAGGTTGTACTATTATTGGATTTCTATAAAAGTTGATCTCAGTCATACCAGCGTAATACAAATGCCATAATTGAATATATAATAATAGTCCCCTTCTAGTAACCTCCTTCATAAGCTAAGGATCGTTTTGAATTGTGTAAGAACTCTATAGCCAAACTCAGGGTCAGAAATACTCCATGGTAACACAAAACTCAAAGTGAAAACCACAACAAAAAAAAGTCCAGAAAATTCATTCATGAGTATGTGACAATTTTTTTATACTTTCAAGATATTTGAAATGTTGCAAGTTTAATAAAAAAACCGCCATCTTAATTGATTAAGAAATGAAAAAGTTGTTGTAGATTGAAAGTTGTGCCACTGCATCCACACTGTGGCATTAGTTGTTGTGTATTTCTCATACTTTTTATGGTGAAAAATTTAAAAATGTGTGAGAAATTTTCAAAAGAGGTGAATATCTGAGTATGAGGAAAAAAATTTAAAATTTTCTCAGATGAAAAAAATTTAAAATTGTCCCAGATGAAAAACATTTAAAATTTTCTGATTGAAAAAAATTTTAAATTTTCTCAGAGGAAAAAAATTTAAAATTTCTGCAAATAAAAACAATTTTAAAATTTTCCTAGATGAAAAAATAAATTTAAAATTTCCTCAGATAAAAAGTGAAAAATTTAAATTTGCAGTAAGTATTTTTCTTTTTAATATTTTCTTACTTAACTTTTTTTTTTTTTAAGTTTTCCAGTAAGTGAAAAAAATTTAATTTTTCCTTCTGGAAGCCATACTCCATTATGTAAGCAGCTCTGCATTTAGCAACCTTTTAATCCAATCCCCCTTTTCTTCACATACAATACTGTTCTACCTGTCCCTTCTATTAACTTTATCTTTTATTTTTTCACACTACATCTACAAGTACTTTACTATTTTTATTAAAATCATCATGTCAAACAATCAGAGAGGAAGACCAACAAAGTCTGCTGAGGAGAAAAAAATTGTCAAACAAGCTTCTGATAAAAGAAGATATTTGCAGAGAAAATCCAAAGTCCAATCCCTACAGTCACTTAATGAACACAACACACAGGATGATTCCTTTCTCCAGCAAGCACCTAGTAACCAGGTAGGTGTCACAATATCATGTTTTAAGTACTATATTATGCAGAATGCTGACTGTTACATTACTTAAAGATGGTAGTACAAGAGAGTATCAACTCCTTGCAGAAAACTAAATCAACAAGTTTTGCTCAATTGAGAGATAGCTCAGTAAGTGGAAAGGATATTTGAGAATTCAAAAGAAGATTGGCTAAAGCAAAGACAGGTTGCCTTGACAGAAGATACAGTGGATATAAGTACAGAACATGACTTGGATAATATAGAAAGGGATGAGTTAGCACAATGGTTACAGCAGAAATCTAGAAGATGGCCACAGCTGGTTGGACTAGAGAATATGCTTGATGATATGGAAATATCTGAAGAGGAAGCTTTTATGTGCATGCAAGAGGAGGATCAGGAAAGAGAAGGAACTGAAGAAAGTTCAGAAAGTTTTAAGCAAGGTATGAATTAAGTTCCACTATTGAAGACAGAGGTGATTGGACTAATAATTATCATAGGAACTTCAGATAGGCAGGAAGATGTGCAGGTTGAGAAGGATTCTTCAGGCTGGCCTAAGCTTTCAGGCTTAGAACAGATATTGTATGACATGGAGATTGAAAGAGTAGCAACAGAAAACATGATGGGCAAGAAATTGAGTAAGTTTGGATACACTAGAAGTTTAACAAGGTAGCTTTCTAACAGTAATAGATCTTATAAGAACAGTTCAAGGTACTAGGGATTTTATATATTAATTGATTCACTACTAAGAAGAGAGTTTTATTACAGAAGATTTGAACCAGGTTGAGAATTACAGTTCAGAGGAGGAGCAAGAGCAGGATATTCAGAAAAGGAAAGAGAAAAATGGTAAGTCAATTCAGTATCTTTTCAAGGTTCAATAAGACTAAGATTTTTATTTTTAAAGTGTTTAGATTATCACATATAAGAGGTATGTCTTGAGAAAGAATATGTAAAGGAATAGAAGTACTGATTACTATGGAAGATTGCAATATAGCAGATTTGAGATTTCAGGAAGAAGAAAATACAAGCTCTAATGAGAATACTGGTAAGAATTTTAAATCTTTCTCAGATTTGTTTATGCTAAGAATTTTAAATTTTTTTCATAAGAAGCATATTAAATTTTGTTTTATGGGAAAAATTTAAAATATTTTTCTTGTGAATAATTTAAAACTGTTTTCATGGGAATAATTTTAAATATTTTTCATGGGAATAATTTAAAATATTTTTCTTGTGAATAATTTAAAACTGTTTTCATGAGAATAATTTTAAATTATGTTCTTGGGAAGAACTTTAAATTATTTTCATGGGAAGAACTTTAAATTATTTTCATGGCAATAATTTAAAATATTTTTCTTGTGAATAATTTAAATTTTCATGGGAAGAATTTTAAATTATTTTCATGGGAAGAACTTTAAATTATTTTCATGGGAAGAACTTTAAATTATTTTCATAGCAATAATTTAAAATATTTTTCTTGTGAATAATTTAAATTTTCATGGGAAGAATTTTAAATTATTTTCATGGGAAGAACTTTAAATTATTTTCATGAGAAGAATTTTAAATTTTTTCCATGGGAATAACTTTAAATTATTTTCATGGGAAGAATTTTAAATTATTTTCACAGGAAGAATTTTAAATTATTTTCACAGGAAGAATTTTAAATTATTTTCATGGAAAGAATTTTAAATTATTTTCACAGGAAGAATTTTAAATTATTTTCATGGAAAGAATTTTAAATTATTTTCACAGGAAGAATTTTAAATTATTTTCATGGAAAGAATTTAAATTATTTTCACAGGAAGAATTTTAAATTATTTTCATGGAAAGAATTTTAAATTATTTTCATGGAAAGAATTTTAAATTATTTTCATGGAAAGAATTTTAAATTATTTTCACAGGAAGAATTTTAAATTATTTTCATGGAAAGAATTTTAAATTATTTTCACAGGAAGAATTTTAAATTATTTTCATGGAAAGAATTTTAAATTATTTTCACAGGAAGAATTTTAAATTATTTTCATGGAAAGAATTTTAAATTATTTTCTCAGGAAGAATTTTAAATTATTTTCATGGAAAGAATTTTAAATTATTTTCTCAGGAAGAATTTTAAATTATTTTCATGGAAAGAATTTTAAATTTTTTTTCTTGTGAATAATTTAAAATTTTTTTCATGGAAAATATTTAAGTTAAATATTTTCTTTAATATATTTTAAGTACTGTATTAATGTTAATTATATAGTTGATCTTTGTTTGCAAACATATTCTACTCAGAGCTCTCCCTCTGCCTACCAATTCTTACCATCCATTCAACAAACCTTTCACAATTCTCTTCTTTCCAGCACCAATCTATCAGTTTCAGATGGATCAGCATCCTCTTCAGTTTCTACAAATCCAGATATTATTGAAATATCATCAGATTCTGACTCTGATGTTGCCTTGATGTCTAATGATGTGGAGGATGTCTTAAATCATCTAGTTCAACATTATTCTCTTGAGTTTGGTTGTTCACAACATTACACTACTCCAAGTCCTACAACTGCAGCACCATCCTGGCCTATGACAAGAATTACTGAGTGGATAAATCATAATTTGCCAGTAGACTATCCTGTACCTGGCAAGTTTGGTTATACTGGAAGGGTTACTAGCCAACAATGGCAGAGTATATTATGTGGTACTACTGAGGAAAGTTCTGTTCCTCCTGTTCTTGAAACTCCTACAGCAGGAACCAGTTCAAGTACTCATATCAGATATGACATTGATAGCTTTATTGCTAAAGCATCATGCTTATCAGTGGCAAAGAAGGGTCTTAGAGTACAGTTCTCACCCAGTTGTCTGAAAAACATATCCTCTGATATTCATCTTTATTCTAAGATTGATACACTTTTAGTATCAGGAAAGATTCACACCCATCATGTGCCCTTGCACTGTATCCCACATTTTTACCTTGGTCATTTAACTTCCTGCCTACATCTTCCTATTTATGTCTTCCTCCCAGGGCTTTGGAACTTTAAGCCAAATGGCAAAGCCAATTCCTATGTTTCCAACCTGCATCTTCAACAGTGGATGGATATAGGTTTTATTCCCTCTATTCATAGACACTATCCTTCAGATTACCTTCAACATCTTCCAGTTTCTTTCAGTTCTGCATCAGCAAAAACCTTTGCAAGAGGAAGAGAGTTGGGAATTCAGGATGGAAGGTTTGAGAGTGGGAAAAGACAAGAACTGCACTACTTTCTCTCTGGAAGGTATTTGAAAAGTGTTTGGCAGGATTTGATTAGATTCTCTCAAATGCCAGGCTACACTCACTTCCAAGGCATGTTTTTGTTGGTAGATGCAAAGGACTTAAAAATGCAGTTAAAGTCATCTACTATTGCTGGATGTTGGCAATTATTTACAGACTTTCTGGAAGGAGATCTTGATTTCAAGAGTTTAGATCCAAGCTTCCAGTTCCTGGACTTAGGACTTGAGGTATTGGGTGAGCCTGGTGGTTTAAACTGTTTTTACAGAAAATGTTGCTTGGAGGAAAGTTTTAAGCAGTTAAGGGAAAAAAGTACTGGGTTAAAAGCTAGCACATATTCTTGGGCTTTGACTACACTCACAGCAAACCAGACCTTTGCATATTCCAAATCATCCACCCAGTACCAGAATGGGTTGATATACTCACAGTACTACTCACCACTGAAGTCCCTATTTGATGCTGGTGGAACCTACCCACTACAAAATACCAGTTTGGATTACCTATCTCTGGCACCAGAACTTTTCAAACTTTGGCAAGCATCTGGCAATGGTGGTGAGAGATTTCAGGTGGATAGAGAGAAATTGGAAAAATCTTACATCCACTGCAGAGACAGAATTCTACTGTCTTTGAAAGGAGCCATTCAGCAAAACTTGTCCTTTGGAATAAGGCAGGAACATAGGTTGTCTTTTCAACTATTTCTTGGTCTGAAAGACAAGTCAGATCAAATAGTTATCTCTCAACAACCAAAGAGCTGTTTTATGCAGGAATCCAGTGAAGTGTTTCACTTCCTGTATGGAAATTTTTTGAGATTTGGGTTGGGCTTGGAGTATACAGCTACAAGGTTGAAAACTTTGAGTTATGATCTTACTCAAGATGATTCCAGGATTTTCAAGATGTTTCTTCAATTGCAAAAGGCTTCCTTTAGCAACACAATGCTTGAAGCTAAAGGTGATCTTTGGAGAAGTCAAAGCAGAACAGGAGAGAGGACACTTGCAGGCTTGGGACTGAAAGATCAACTAGCAACATATAGGTTCTGTTGGCTTTCACCTTCAGTTATGAATTGGAGTAAGTGGGCATTTGGAAGTACACTAGCAACAAGCAACACTTTCAACTACATTCAAATTCATTCAACTGCTCTTCCTAAAGTCAAACACCTGCTGCAACAAAAGTCTCAATGGGAGATATTGGAAAAGTTTGGAGAACTTTTGAAGGAAATTAAGGATGTTACCAGCCAGCAGGTATATAAAATTCTTGCTTATATGGGAACACTAGTTATCCAAAGATTTAGAATAGATGTTTGGACATCTTTGTTTAAATTCTGTGATCCTGAATGGATTGAAGAGGTGGAAGCAAAAAAGGAATTAGCTCTTAGTGGTCTACTACCCTTGGACTATGAAAATGTGCTCTCTTTTGCTCCTACAAGGTTTTGCAGAATCAAGTATTCCAACAAGTACAAGTATAGTCTGCAGGATAGGTGGGAGATTTTATTTCATTCAGAAGATAAATGGGAGAAGCAGGAGTTGAGAAAAGCTTGGAAGGATAAAGCCTATAGGCTCTACTTTCAGAAATGTTTTTCTATTATTTCAACTGCTTGTGATAGTGAAACAGCAAGATTGTGGGAGTATCTTCTAGTTCAAACACAGTTTGTAAGGTCAAACTTTCTTTTACCATCACCATCCAAACACACATTTTTACAGAAACAGTCACAAACAGGTCAGGTATCCAGTATTTACTGGGTTCCAATACAGCACTGTTCATGGGTAATGTCTGATAGCTTGAGAAGACTTCCTAAGAAAGGTTCTGAAGAAGACAGATGGAAGAAGTGGACAGTTGACTACTACAGTTCATTACCAGATAAGTATGAATCTCCTGATAAACTCTTTATGGAAAAATTGAAAGCAGAGCAAGTGTTGGAAAGATTCTTACAAGAAAGAACAGTAAGATAGTATTGTTACTTTATCATACCTGAACTCTTTTCCTTAAACATTTTGTATTAAATTTTTTTCTTATTAAAACTTTTTTCATTTTTTTCTTATTAAAACTTATTTCATTTTTAACTTTTTTTAAAATTTAAAATTTAAAATTTTTTACATTTTAAATTTTTCATTATTTTAAATTTTAAATTTTACATTTTTTTTAATTTTTTAATTTTACATTTTTTTTAATTTTTAAATTTTACATTTTTTTTAATTTTTAATTTTTACATTTTTTTTAATTTTTTAATTTTTTATTATTTTAAATCCTTAATTTTTCATTATTTTAAATTTTTAAATTTTTTAATTCGTTAATTTATTTAATTTATTTCTTAAGAATTTAAAGTTTTTTTTTTCACCAGCTTTTATTAAATATCTTGATTAAACTTTTCTACAAAATAATTTTAAACACTTTTCTCCTTATAGTTTATTTTTTAAATATTTTTTTCAGAAGATATATAAAATACTATAGAAACAGAAGAAAAGTACATTCCAATCATTTTACATTCTCTCTAATCCCTCTCTCAATCTTCTGTTCAAGTCCAGCATTTTCTCCTTCTGCTTCTCCTGCTCTTCAGCTTTCCACTTCTCTTCCTCCTCCTCACTCTTTTCAAGACTTCCATTAACTCTTCTTTCTCAGCCATCAATTCTCTTACTGCTTTTCCCATTCCTATTAGATCCTGCTTCAATTCCTCATACTTGTCTTTTGACACTACAATGTCATCTGAACCTGCTACCAAGGTGTCCTCAGGGACTACTTTAAGCCCATTCCTGTTCAAGTAGATGGAGAATTCCAAGTCTCTTTGATAAGCAGCCAGTGCTCCTAATAATATTAGTTAGAATTAAGAGATTCTTATGAACAAGAATTGTAACTTACTTTGACTTTGAATAACATCCTGAAGTATCTGAATCTCCTTTCCTGAACTCTCTGTATCTGGATCCAAATTTTCTGGTAAAGGATCTGGTAGTGACCACTTTTTGGTAGGGTGTAAAGGATGTTTGCACTCTCCTTCAGCAAACTGGAAAGCATAATGTTAGTTAAAATTATAAGAACTAAAGCAGTAAGTTGAACTATACTAACCTGAAATAAGGAAAAGTTTTGAGTAATATAATTTACAGAGGGGAGAGCTGGATTAAAGCTAGTAGTAGAATCACAATAACCAGGAGTTGGTGCTTTGTTAGGATAATCCAGTCTTGAAATAGGGATTTCTAAAAATTATATTAGACTATTAACAAAATGTGGTAGGAGATAAGTGGAGAATTAAATATTACTTACCTGCAGATTTCTGAACATAAAGTTCTTCATCAATATCACCAGCCAGTAGTTGTTGTGCTTCAGTATCTGAAAGACAGTCTTGATCTCCCACATCCTCAGTTTGTAGTTCTGGGAGTGGAAAGATTGCTGGATCAGCATGGAGTTGTAGTTGTGAATGCTGAGATTCAGTTCTAAGTCTTTTGATCTAAAAAGAGTTGCAGTTCAGCAAAGTACTGGAGTAGAAAAGGAAGAAAACATAAGTTAAAATACAAATTACCTCATCTCCAGTAGATACTGTATCAGCCCTGCCTCTTTTGCTTCTAGATTTCTTCATTGAAGAAGTTCTAACCCTAACCTCATCCTCTATAGTAGCTAATGGGAACTGCTTTCTCAGAGTAATTCCTTCATTAAGATATTCCTATATTATTTGAATTAGCATATCAATGTAGTAAAGTAAGTTGTTATAACAATCAAAGTATTTTAAACTTTCTAACATAAAAAGAATTTAAAATTTTCCTAACATGAGAAAAAATTTAAAATTTTCCTAACTTTAGAAAAAATTTAAAATTTTCCTAACTTTAGAAAAAATTTAAAATTTTCCAAACTTTAGAAAAAATTTAAAATTTTCCTAACTTTAGAAAAAATTTAAAATTTTCCTAACATGAGAAAAAATTTAAAATTTTCCTAACATGAGAAAAAATTTAAAATTTTCCTAACATGAGAAAAAATTTAAAATTTTCCTAACATGAGCAAAAATTTTAAATTTTCCTAAGTTTAGAAAAAATTTAAAATTTTCCTAACTTTAGAAAAAATTTAAAATTTTCCTAACATGAGAAAAAATTTAAAATTTTCCTAACATGAGAAAAAATTTAAAATTAAGTAGAAAGATAACTTACTTCAATTCCTTCCCAATTCAAAGGTTGTACTATTAGCCATCCTGCTTTGATTCCAATCATTAACTGATTGAAGTCAAATAAGGAACTGCTGCCAAATGGTCTGCCTGGATAATTGCTCTCTTTGAATTTGCTGAAATCAAACCACCATTTTCTCCAATCATCTGTAAAGTTTCCTGTTCTCTTATGAATCAGACAGAAGGAGGAATTCTTTCCATCTCTAAGACAACTAATACTAGACTTGGGAATAATTTTCAAGGCAGTATCTATGATTATTTCAGATTAAATAATAGCTTAAACTTGTAAGAGAGATGTTTGCACTTACAAACAGTTTTAATAATGGCATTTTTCATCAGAGGAATCTTATCCTGAGTCCAGTTGTCATATTTTTCATTCAATTCTCCTAACTCATATGCTTCAATCTGCTGTGAAGTTGAAAGAAGTGGAATACTGGATTTCTTGGTAGACATTGGGAGGTTGTGGAGCAGAATAAAGTTGTTAATAGTGCTAATAAGATACAACAGTGAGAGAAAAGATAAAGGTTTTGGAGGAAATTGAGTATAAGAAAAAAGGAGTTACAACATCAGGAGGGGAATAGGTTAGATCTATATAAAATAAGGGGTGGGCAAGGAATCTTAATATCTGTAATATGATATGTGATATGATGTATTGATATGTTGTACCAATGATCTTATGACAAGTAAGTTTTTCTTGAAACAGAAAAAGAAAAAATTTTCTGACCACTAGAAGTTACATTCATTCCTACTCTGTAGATAAAAATAAAATAAAAAAAAGTAATATAAAAAAAGTAATGAAAAAATAAATAAATAGGAGTTATAGAAATATGATGAAAATGTATTTCAAGTTACCAGTTTCATGTTTGCAAGTAGAATGCTAAGTATTTCTCTTTTAATAGCTGGCATATTCTCTTGACTGTAACTAAGTTTTTTTCCTTCAAGCAATAAGAATGCTGTATGCATTACAAAGTATGCACAATCCAAGGATTTTTCTCCTTGCTTAGGATGATTTCTCTAAACTATTTTAGTAAAAGTAAGAAAAAGTATATTAATTAAACTTACCTTAGGTTGATTGAAAGTCCACCTTTCAATTAGAGGGGCTTCAAGATCTGAAGAAACTTTGTTTTTTTTCAGAGCTGTATCCCAGGAAGCTAGCTGAAGTTTAGCTAGAAAAAATGTAACTTTCTAAATTATAAGTTAGTAAGTAAGAAAACAAATTAGAAATTACAATAACTAACCTTCCTGATACCTAGCTCCAAGTCATGTGCTGTTGAGTCAAATACTTCAATCATCTTGGTTTTGATTCCCACTCTAATGAGCAACCAATGATCTTGATTGACATTAAGAGGAATATAAAGAAAATGTAGGAGATGCCAGTAGTTGAAACAATAGAGATCATTCAGGGCAGTAGGAATGAGAGTAAGAATTGAGTCATAATCAAGAGAAGGAATACATGAAATAATGGTAGAAAGAACAGCAACAGTAGGGGGTTCATTCTCCTTTACAGAAGCAAAGGAAAACAAAATAGAAAACCAGGAATCCAGAACAGGATCTGTAGTCCAAGTAGTTTCTGGATTAACCATATCCTGCAAAACAGACCACTGCAGTGTGTGCTTATTATCTTGTGATCTAAGAGCTGGTTGATAGGTTTGGCTTGCAGAAACTTGTTGAATTGTTTCAATGAATTCTTCCAACACACATTCTGGTACTGCTGGTAAGGGCCTAAGAGGAGTGAGACTTGGTATCTAAAGAGAAGTTAGATTATTGTAAAAATTTCATCACATAAAAGAAATTTAAAATTTTCACATGTAAAATAATTTAAAATTTTCTCATGTAAAATAATTTAAAATTTTCTCATGTAAAATAATTTAAAATTTTCTCATGTAAAATAATTTTAAATTTTCTCATGTAAAATAATTTTAAATTTTCTCATGTAAAATAATTTTAAATTTTCTCACATGAAATAATTTTAAATTTCTTTATGTAAAATAATTTAAAATTTTCTCACATGAAATAATTTTAAATTTCTTCATGTAAAACAATTTAAAATTTTCTCACATGAAATAATTTTAAATTTCTTCATGTAAAATAATTTAAAATTTTCTCACATGAAATAATTTTAAATTTCTTCATGTAAAACAATTTAAAATTTTCTCACATGAAATAATTTTAAATTTCTTCATGTAAAATAATTTTAAATTTTCTCACATAAAATTTTTTTTTTAAAGAATGTTTTTTACTAACAGTGTCATGAGGAATGGTAGCAGAAATATCTGCCCATAGTTCAGCTACATGATTTATGTAGTGATTTCTATAGTGCAGTTGCATTTTCAATGCTGTAATCTGGTACTCCAGTTTACTGATTTCCATATTGATCTCCTCTTGCTTTGCTTTGGATGTAGAGACAACTAAGTAATTGGATATTAATCACTGTTTACATACTTCAAGTAACAGGTATCTTATACTTACTAAGAATATCATCTTCTTTCATGGTAACTGCTTCTCCACTTGTATTTCCAGGATGATTTGCAGACTCCTATTTGATTTAACAAGTTAGAAATTATTGTTCAAGCCAGTAATAAATAAAAACTTACTTCTGTACTAGCCACAACAATCTTAGAACCCTTCTTTGGAAATTGTAAATCATGTTTGGTAGGGTGTTGTTGGTTGGTCTGCAAGGTTGAAATAGTAGAAATAGGAGTAGCAGTATTGGATTCCTCTTGAAGAGCATCAACTCTTGCTAAAATCTGATGAATGGAATTCTGAGAAGTCATTATGTCTAGAAGGTAGTAAACAGGAAGTTGTAAGATGGGGTAGAAGATAGTTTGTGGGTAGGACCTAAGAATGTCACAATTATAACTGAAAGGAAAAACATTGTTAGAGGGGAATGTGAGCCCTTATATACTTCAAGATCTAGAATCTGAGGAAATAGAACTGGAGCTTCACTAGTAAAAGGTACAATATTATTTCCTAATAAGATGAAACTAACTACTAAATGAGAAGGATTTACATAATTAGAAAAAATATCATATATCTACTTACAGATACAAAAGGTGAAATCATATGTGATTTATCATTTTATCAGGTAAATGCATGTATCAGGGGAAAATAAGCAAGTAAGATACTTTTCAAGAATCCTATAGGAGAAGTCAGGGGAGATTTTGATTTTCTTGGCCCAACCTAGTGGGTATATAAGCCTGTTTTTTTCTATACTGCAGGACTTAATCTTCAAGTTTACTATCCATCAACAGTAATCAAAACTCCTTATCTTATCCATTCAGTTCTCACTTTGACATCCTCTCTCCACAAGATCTTCTATCATCAATCATGATCACTTCCAATCTTTCTTTCCTGACTACTATTCCTGAGATTGAAGAATATCAGATAGAGGAAAACAAGCATCAATATAAGAACTTCCAGAAAGTGGGTCATATCATGATGAAAAATGTTATGACAAAGTTTGTTTGTAAGTTTGAATCAGATAGAAAGAAGTAATAAGGCAGTGACTAACATGAATAATAGATGATCAAATTCACATCATTATCAGTCCAGACTATAGCTGGATATATGATGGAAAAAATCAGGATTTTTGTATCCTGTTCAAGTATGATAAGTGTGATACAACTGATATGATGAAGTGGTGGATAACTTTCAGTAGAATAGAAAATGGAAGTAGAGGTCATAGTATACAGCAAAATAATGTGAGGGTTAAACATTATAACAGCTTGAAGGATGCAATAAGAGGTGGATATTTGGAGATAAAACAGGGAGATTGGCAGGGTATTGAGGTAAGTTTAAATATCTGGTATCCATGAAAAAGAAAAAAGGTTGGAAAAAAATTTAAAATTTTTTCTACTGGGAAAATTTAAAATTTTTCTTAACTGGGAAAATTTAAAATTTTTCTTAACTGAGAAAATTTAAAATTTTTTCTACTGGGAAAATTTAAAATTTTTCTTAACTGAGAAAATTTAAAATTTTTCTTAACTGAGAAAATTTAAAATTTTTTCTACTGGGAAAATTTAAAATTTTTTCTACTGGGAAAATTTAAAATTTTTCTTAACTGAGAAAATTTAAAATTTTTTCTACTGGGAAAATTTAAAATTTTTTCTACTAGGAAAAGTTTACTGATTGCTTGATTAGGAATATACTCAATATACAGTTACTCAAAGATCCAACTTTATCTCATCTCTTGGTGCCTTTAAGCATATTTTCTTGTCCCAATCTAGGCCTCCTCCTTTTGTACTGGTATATTCTTTCTTATTCTCCCCTAAAACAATCTTAAGTTATTTTGTCTTTCCAGGTTACATTTTTCTAACAAACTAAAGTCCTCAATGGATATTCCAGGTCCTAGATCTCCAGATCTCTCCAGCTCCCAGGACCACCTGAATATTACTGGCACTACATTTCCTTCATATTCCACTTTGCATGGTGGGAAAATCATTAAACAGCCTTCTTTTACACCTATTAATGCTCCTCGTATGCTTAATTTCCAAGTGCTATTGTTTTATTCAAATTGATACTGATTAAATTTCTTAGATGGTCTTGATTTGATTCCATCCTCATTCACCTTTACCCTACAGAAAGTAAGATTATATTACTATGAGTTACTAGTTCTATGATTTTATATCTAATTATTAGATCAGTTTGCCCAGTCAGCCTGTCCAGATCCACTCAACTTGAAAAAGCCATGGTTGTTTTCCACTTCTACCTTTTCTGAGCTTAGTTCAGCAATTTCCCAACCAAAGGCAGAGGTTGCAAGAATATCTGCAATTCACCAGCATAAAAGTAAGTATTAACAAAGTAATATCTAAATAGAAACATTCAAAGCTTGCTAACATTCTCAGGAGCTCTATCCCTGTTTCAATCAGACATAGAATTTTCCATCTACTTGAAAAATTCTAAGAAGAAGATAGTTGAGAAAACCAGTAGGATAATTGAGGAAGGGGAAACACTAGTTTCAAGAGAGGAGTATAATCAACTACAAAGTTCTCATGAGTTATTGTCAAAACAGGTGGAAAGTTTGATTGCAGAGAATAAGGCTTACAAAGAAAGATTAAGAGATATAGAGGAGGAAAATTGTAAGAGAAAAGAAGAGAAGGAGAGGAAGAAGGAAGAGAGTTTGCAATTATTAGAAGATTTGAGAAGAGAGATCTTGAAAAGTTAGAAGTATTGGAAAGATTTCTCATATGTTTATTAAATTACTTTAATTGTTATTTTAAATTTTTCTTTGAAAATAATTTTAAATTTTCTTTGGAAAAATAATTTTAAATTTTCCTTGGGAAAATAATTTAAAATTTTCTGTGAGAAAATAATTTTAAATTTTCTTTGGAAAAATAATTTTAAATTTTCCTTGGGAAAATAATTTAAAATTTTCTGTGAGAAAATAATTTAAAATTTTCTTGGAGAAAATAATTTAAAATTTTCTTGGAGAAAATAATTTAAAATTTTCTTGGAGAAAATAATTTAAAATTTTCCTTGAAAAAATAATTTTAAATTTTCATTGGAAAGATAATTTTAAATGTTCCTTGAGAAAATAATTTTAAATTTTCCTTGAGAAAATAATTTTAAATTTTCCTTGAGAAAATAATTTTAAATTTTCCTTGAGAAAATAATTTTAAATTTTCTTTGAGAAAATAATTTTAAATTTTCTTTGAGAAAATAATTTTAAATTTTTCTTACAAATATGATTTTTTAGTTTATGCTGATCTTTCTGCTGTCTCTCCCTCTCTTATCCTTTAGAGTACAAATTTCAAATCTTTTCGTTTTATTTTTCTTTTTTGTTTTCTCATTTTTCTACTAGTTTGCTCAAGCGACATGTCCACATTCTCTTGATGTCAGTAGGTTCTTGAGTTTCCTGAATTCTATCCTTCAACGAACTGCGAGAATTAGTATGTTGGCTAGGATGAATGTTAATGGCATTGCAGATTTTGATCAAACTTAGCATAACTAGTATTGTTTCAATTTCAGAGCAAGAATTAATATCAAATTATCCTTTGTAGAAACTCTTACTATATTTCAAGCTGATTTAGAAGTCTCTCTGAACATAGAATAATCTTATTGGAAAATAGCTAACAAATAGTAGCAGTATGTAAGAAAGAAAGTAACTATTATATGAAGCAAGAGGCCTGATATTTGATTTGTTTTACATTTTGTTTTAAATACTCCTTCTTACATAGTTTCTGTTACGTTTTATTTTAAATACTTTTGATTCATAATTAGTTTTATGTTTTTGGTTTAAGTATGATCATATATTTGGTGTATTTAATTTGTACTTCAGTCATCATCGGATACGTAGTTGATTCAATGTTTTACGTTAAATATCATTTAACAGTGATATTTAACACGTGGTTTGTTTCTTAGGGTTAGGGTTAGGAGTTAAGTATATTGAGTCTAGAGACAGGACCAAGTCACAGCCATTACGGACAGCAAGGTAAAGCAACAGAACAGACCAGCAACCAAGACAAGAAGACAAATACCGGAAACCAGCAGCCCAAGTCCTAGCACCAACTAAACTATTACTATAACAGCCTTGAAGGATGAGCTTGATGCCCTCATCTAGCAAACGTGGTGATAGTATTACACAGCAGTGTAGTACTAGCAAAGTAGAGAGTAGCAAACTAGATTTACTACAATCCGAAATGCATCCAGCAGTGAAATATCCATACTGGAAGCTCACGAGACTAGTTGTACAAGGCCCATACCAGAGGCCAACGAGACCAGTTGTACAAGGCCCATACTGGAGGCCACAGAAACAATGATACATGATAGAATAAGTGTAGACATATGAAGCAAAATAAACAAGATAGTGACTTTTAGTTAGAATATAGCAAAGAATAATAAGGAACAAGATAAATTAAATGGAAGTTATCAGAACATAACATAAACAAGAAATGCAAACGAGAAATACTTAATAGAAAGTAAGGTAAATTGATGGGATAAACACAAACAGTAGCAGATTAGCCATTTTGAAATAAACACAAGGGAAAGTCAAGAAGTACTTGAACAATACGAGAAACAAAAAGTAGATTAAATATAGAAAAAACAAAGTGATAGGAAGTTGTTTGCAAGATACGTTAAAATCAAGATGCAAGTTACCAAAACATGCAATGTAAAATAAGTAGCAAGTTATCTGAGAGCAGTATCCGCAATCTTTGTAGCAGTAGTAGATGAGGCAAAGTCAGACATTAACATTGTAGCCATCATGTGATTCCAAAAGTCGAGTAAATTGCGAGCCTTAGTCCAGAGTTGTTGGTTAAGGAGAAAGTCCATTGTTGTATACCTGATATCAGGGCCAAGAATACAAAGGTCCAAGTTGTACAATTTCATCTCCTCGTCGGTAAGAAGGGGCCTTGGGTATGGCATACATTCGGTATGCCGACGAGTAAATCTGTCACCACAGGAACATTTCTTACCCCAGCCAAATACTCCACGTCTCCAAGCCAGGAACTTGGACTGATCCATCGCAGGTGCCGTGAGTATGGTGTCGCATAGTTTGTTTGGAATACGATCATGGAGAGAAACAATACGTAAGAGGTTTGGTGGATTGGAATCCAGCTCGAGGATACGGTTATTTTTCAGGCGATGAAGTTCCAATATAAGTTCTTGCCGAAGTTCTGGAATTGGCTTATCGATTTGAAAGGGTAGTAGCTTGCTGTAGCACGTAGGTGGGTTAAGAAACTGTAGGAGAAGACTACCAGAAGAAGGTGTGCGGAACTTGAAGTTGGATTTGGGGTACCAATTGAAGAAATTTAACAACCGATAGGCCGGATTTTCGCGATGGGCTGCTATTAAGTGGAGGTAAAAGCGTCCAAAGAGATGTGAAGCACGGTCTTGAAATGGTAAAAGGCCCAGGAGATTGCAAGTTATGTGTTTACGCTTAGCACAACCACCAGCAATCCAGTTTGTACAAGTATAGTAGGTATTTGAGATATTTCGCCATGATGTTGATCGAGGATTTCGCAAATGATCGGCATATATTAGGGGAAGCGAATACTCAAGGGTCGGCGTTAAGATAACCTTGAAAAGATTGAATCGTATGCGTGGACTCCACGTATCAGAAAACCATCGTAAACCATTGAGAATCTTGATAACCCTCGCTTCTAGTAACTTTGTCTGACCTTCGCAATCCATACCAACTCTGGTAAACAAGACTCCCAAATACTTATAGCTCGTAACCTTAGGAATAGTTCTACCGTCAAGGACTATTTCAGCAAACTTAGCTGGATGTTGGGGGTTTCCAGTGAACAGATGTCCACATTTCAGAATGTTAAAGGCCATTCCATGACCTTTAGCCCATTGATCTGCAGTTACCACCAGGTGCTGTGCTTTAACTGCTGTTGGTGCTATCAGGACACCATCATCTGCGAAGAACAAGGCGGATGGAGATATCGGTGTTGCATTTTTATTTAAGATAACCAGCAGACTGTTGATGAAGCGATTAAACAGGATCGGTGATAGAGATGAGCCTTGCAATAGTCCTTGGCTACGTGTAGCAAATCTGGAGATAGATCCATTAACTATCATGGAGAACCGCATATTCCGATACATCAGCTGATATATCAGTCTTAAAACCAAACTATTCATGCCCTGCTCTTCTAATTCTTGCCGCAAATGTCGCCAAGCAACGCGATCGAAGGCAGAGGCAAAGTCCAGGAAGACGATATGTGATCCAGATCGTGATACAATGAGATGGTCCAGAGCGAGTACATTGGACAAGGTTGAATATCCAGAGCGGAAACCAGCTTGAATATGTGAATATGACATATCACCAGATACTGTAACAACTGGAAGAATCAGAGATTCAAAGATCTTCCGGAATGTGCAGAGTAAGCTGATCGGCCTGGAGTTTGCGGCAGTATAAGGTTTAGTTGAATCTTTACAAAGAGGATATATTAAGACTTGATTCCATCGATTTGGTGTTTGTCCAGTACGGAGACAGGCAAGAAAAAGTTGATGAAGGTACAAGGGGAAGCTAGTCTCCAGCAAATGCTGCAGCATGATAACTGCTATACCATCCAAGCCACACGAAGTTGTAGAAGACATCTTAGAAATTTTAGTCTTAATCTGCTCTGGTGTAATGCAATCCAAAAGGCCGGACGCGAGCAAAGTATTCTCGTCCACGAATAAGGGAACATGAGCGGTGGATTCTGGTACAGTAGTAGAGAAAACCGTTGAGTTTTCAGAAGGTGTAAAAGGTTGAGTGGAAGGTGAAAATGGTTTTGCAGTAGGTGAGAGTGGTGTCGGTGGATTGAAAATCTGATGATAATGTGCAACACATTCTTCCATGGGAGTCTGATCATGTGAGTTGGTAACTATAGGCCTTAAAGTTGAACTAGACCGCTGTGCTCGCTTAAGCAACTGGATACTGGCAGGGATATCAAGATTGTGAGCTAGATGCTTCATAGTTGTATCGTTCTTCCGCTTTTCCTGTTCTGGGATGTAAACTCCAAGGACCGACTCGCCCAATGCTTGAATAACACTACAAAGTAGTGTATCCATCATGTCGATATCATACATATCTGAGCCAGACTTTAACTGCAGTAATGACTCCAGCATATTCCATGAAATACGATAATCGATTGCTATCTCAGGCCGACGAAGTCTCTGTACTTTAAAACGCAAGGTCTGATTTTGTTGCAAAGTGGAGTTCACATTATTCGATAGTGATGGAGCTGGAATATTTGGATTACCATAATGAACATTCAGTACATATTGGTGATCCGTCGGAAATGAGATATGTGATGTATCTATCAAAGATAGTTTGACATGAGGAAGAAGTTGTGTCTTAACGAAGAGGTGGTCGGGGATGTGATCAACTAAGCTGTGGTCTGTAGTATGTGAAACATGAGACATGTGCGCATCTTAGGGTTAGGAGTTAAGTAGATTGACTTTAGAGACAGGAGAGTAGGCACAGCAAGACAGGTCTAATCTACACAGCCAGCTTGAAAGCACCAGTAGGTACAACTACATCAACCACAGTAAAGAAGCAAGTAACGAGAGTACAAGCATAACATCAGCCACAGAGTGATAGAAGCTACCATACTACGAGCAGGGCAGTAGTACCAAAGGGGTACTAACTGTCAGAGAGTAGCAATCCCTATACCAGCACAAAAGTGCCAGTACTTATGAGTTGAAAGAGGTACCGAAGGAATAATCAAAGATGTATTCCAGTACATCTGTAAACTACTCAGTCCGAATGCTTGAGATGTGGGATACAAGGCCTCACCACATGGCCAAGTAAAACAAGCAACAGAACTTTTAGAAGAAAAGGTAGAAAGATAAAGGAAATGCATATTGTATGTAAAGCAGAAGAAAATGATAAGTGAGGAAAGTGATAAAGAACTTGAAGAAGTATAAGGACTTAGTAGAGTTGGAAGGTAAGATCAGGAAGTAGAAAGCAATAGTAGAAAGTACGGAAGTAAGAAAAGATAAAGTAAATAAAGTTAGGAAATAAAGTCAGGAAAAAAGAAAGAGACAGTATAAGAAAGAAGTGCAAGGTAGGTTGAAGAGGAGAGGATTGATGATGAAGGAAACCGGATAAGGGTGATCTTAGAAGTAATATAGAATGAATCGATAACGGGTAGTAATCTCAGGTTATGGGAGGAGGTTCAGGATTAGGTCTCAGTATATTGGCCATCGAGGTATGCCAGAAGTCGAGAAGGATGCGTGCATGGTCCCATATTCCTTGGTTGAGTAGAAAGTCCATTATGGTGTACTTGATATCATCGCCTAAGATCTGCTGATCCAGAGTATAGAGTGCTTGTTCCTGAACCGTCAAGAGATTTCCAGTGTATGGCATGCATTTGGCATGACCGCGGGTAAAGAGTTCACCACAGAGACACTTGCGGCCCCAACCAAATACTCCCCGTCGCCAGGCAAAGAATCGTTGTTGATCAGTAGCTGGTGCATCAAGTACTCGGTCGCAATCTAGATCGGGAATCCGCTTGCTCAGGGAGGTGATAGCAAGTAACTTGGGTGGTTTTGGCCCAAGTTCGATAATCCGTTGATGCTTTTCCTGACGCAGTTTGGTGTCTAACTCTGGGCGAACACCAGGTGGTAAGGGAATCAAATTCGGAATTGGTGAAAGTAATGGGATGAAGCAGGAGGGTGGATTGAGAAAGTGGTAGATAAGGTAAGACTGTCGAGGAATCTTCTGGATTCTTGATGATTTCGGATACCACTGATAGTGATGGAGAATTGCTGACAGTGGATTGTGTTGATTCATGGAAAGGAGGTGTAGATAGAAGCGACTAAGGAGGTATTGAGCAAGTTGTTGGCAAGGGAGAAGGCCTAAGAGATTGCAGGTGATATGAGGTCTATTGGCACGACCACCAGCAATCCAGGTAATACATTTAGAATATGTATTCTCAATAACTTTCCAACTCTGAGACCGGCGGTCACGTAGGAAATTAGCGTAGAGGAGGGGTAAGGAATATTCGAGCGCTGGTGACACAATTGACTTAAAGATGTTATATCGAATTCGTGGAGTCCAAGTGTCTGAATGCCAGGTGAGAGCACCAATATGCTTCAATACCTTGGTAGATAACATCAGTGCCTGAGCGTCAAAGTCGATTCCAGTCTCGCTAAATAACACTCCCAGATACTTGTAGGATGTGACTCGCGGAATGGGGAGGTTGTCAAGATAGAGGTCATCCAAGATCCAAGTCTCCTTTCCTTTACCAGTAAAGAGGTAACCACATTTAGCGATGTTAAATGACATGCCATGATTATTAGCCCACTTGTCACACGTGTTAAGGTGACTTTGTACACCACGAGCTGTTGGTGACATTACCACTCCATCGTCGGCAAAGAACAGAGCACTGGGAAGTCTTGCTAAACTGGAGTAGTTGAGGGATACAAGAAGGCTGTTGACAAATCTGTTGAAAAGAATAGGAGAAAGTGGTGATCCTTGCAGGAGGCCAATAGTCCTAGGTTGACATTGGGATAGGCAACCATTAACGACAATAGAGAAGGACATATCGCGATACATCAGCTGATATATCAGTTGTAATATCAAGGAATTTATTCCTTGCTTGCGTAGTTCAACTTCCAAAAAGGTCCAGCTAACTTTATCGTATGCGGAGGCAAAGTCCAGGAAGACTACATGGGGTGCCATTCGTTCCTCAATCATGTGATGTAGGGTAAGAACATTGGTTAACGTCGAGTATCCAGATCGGAATCCTGCTTGTACAGGTGAATAGGTCATGTCACCAGACCCCCGCACGGAAGGAAGAAGGATTGATTCAAATATCTTGCGGAAGATACATATCAGACTGATTGGTCGTGTATTGCTAGCGGTATATGGTTTGGCTTGATCTTTACATAACGGATAGACAACACTATGGTTCCAACGAGTTGGAGTTGTTCCCGACCTTAAACAGGCTAGGTAGAGGGTACTTAGGACCTGTAGAAATGTGGTATCAAGAAGATGTCGTAGTATTGTCAGTGTTATGCCATCCATGCCACAAGAAGTGCTGCTTGACATTTGCTTGATTTGAGCATGGATTGCATCAGGAGAAAGTTTGGCAAGAAGACCAGATGCTAGGACAATATCGTCATTTGGGACTATGGAGTAAAGTGTATTATGATCGAAATGTTGATTGGGTGGAGAGTCGACTGTGGAAGGCGAACTGCTGGCCAAGAAGTCTCCATCTTGGAATGGCAAGGGCGGCATTTGGCGAGAGACATTTTGTACTCCATTAAAGATGCTATGATAGTGATTTGTACATTCTTCGATTGGAGTACAAGTTGCTGAAGAGGCGGTTAAGGGTCGCTTGGCCGCAGTAGTACGTTGTGCACGCCGGAGTAGTTGAATACTTGATGCCATATCGTGGTTACCAGCAACTTTCTTGACGACTAGATCTGGTTGTTTGCGTGACTCGTTTGGCTGGTAAGTTCCAAGTACAGATCCAGCAATTGCCTGTAATGAGGAGGATAACAGGTGGTCCAGCATGTCAACATTGAAGTTCTCAGAACCTTTATAGGATAAAGAAAGATCATCCATCAGACACCAAGCTTTCCTAAATTTGGCAGCAGTTTTAGGTTGTCTGAGACGTTGTACATGAAATCGTGTAGGCGTTTCTGGAAATTGGTGTGTAGGTAGATCTGAATTTCTATCAGAAGGAGGGTGGGAAGTATTGCCAGGTTTAGTTAACTGAATATGGAGTAGGTATTGGTGATCGGTTCGAAAGGCGATAGAGTGTGTAGATATCAGGTCCAGTTGAATATTATTGCGTAGTCCCTCTCTGGCGAATACATGATCTGGAATTCTGTCCACTGTGTTATGATTTACAGTATTAGAAAGATGAAACATGTTGTGATTGATAGCCCAAGTTTGAAAGAGAAGAGATCGAGGTTGCAATGCTGGAGTACTGTGTGGCAAAAGAGGTGTATCGCACTGGAATCTGGCATTAATATCACCGATGAGGATGTCAACAGGCCCAATTTTGTCCAGGTCGGACTGAATAGGGTTAGGGTTAGGGTTAGGGTTAGGGTTAGGACACACTACACTGAGCGTGAAGTGCAGCTTTTCGCGGGGCGAAAGAAAGGCGGGAGCAAAAAAGAGTTTGTTGAAAGGCGAGGAGCGTAGACAAGTGTTCGCGACGATGATGGAAGGAACAGGATTGCTTGTTTCGTCTTTTCTTAAAGACTCTTCAGTACGCTGGGCGACCGAGCAGTATTTATCAGCCGTCCCTCGGGGGTATCGGAACACTTATCTCCGCTCCTCGGAGCGATAGTATAAGTCCGCGCCGCTGGTGGTGTGCGGCGATGGTGTGAGATTGGGCGGGGGCGAGTGGTGTGCCATATATGCTGCGTCGGCGACCTCGTATTCCTGCGGAGGTTGCATGTTGCATTGCATATATCCCTATGCACTCCGGAACCCGGAAGGATGTCCTAAATAGGTAACCGAGCGCACGCGAACGTGGTGGTTTCCTAAATGGTCATTGCATGATGCATCATGCATCATGCATGCATCTCTGCATGCATGACCCCGGGTGTGTTTCCGGATTCAGTAACCAAACACGGAAGAGGAAAACTTACCTATTTAGGAAATGTATTACGACTTCCTATTTCGGAAAGGGGACCGGACTTCCTAATTCGGAAGTCACGTGACGCCAAGCCTCTCAGCCTCAGTCCAAGCCACCATCACGTGACGCCACATCACGTGCCTTACTAGCCACCGCCACAACGCCACAACGCCACAGCAAAGCCACTCACGTGACCAGCCACAACGCCACAACGCCACAGCGCCACATACACCGCGCCACCAAAACCTGGTTAAGGGTTAGGGGTTCGGGTCAGGGTTAGGGTTCGGGTTAGGGTTAGGCGAGGGTTAGGATTATCAGTCCATGGCCAAGCTTATTTCCATCATCCGTGGATGTTCTGAACTACTGAGGAGGTCCTTGGGCGCCAGCGCTAAAGAACGGGAAGTCCGGTACGACTTTCGAAGGATTCGTCTAATCCAGCGGCGTCACTAGCAGACGTGCCAGAGTCTAAGCAAAAGCAAGGTCTGCCTTACGCGTGCGTGGTTTAATGCTGAGAAGTCCCCAGGATCGTTTCTCTCGTGGCTAGGCCATCGTGAGCAATACGCGTGCCAGGGCTATAACTCTGCAAACTCGGCTGCCAACCTAATGGCCACCTCACGGCTTACCGGGTGCGAGGCGGGAAAATCCCTGCGTCAGACTCTTTAGTCTACCCGTTAGCTAACAAGTTCCGAAGAACTAAAGCGGACAGCATTCTGTCCTACCTACTTACGTATTGGAATCTGTATTCCCTCTCGAGTCGTGGCTGCCCAGAAATGCTCAACATCTCACGGTATCATCAGGAAGTCGGCCGTAGCACGCTTTTCCCCTACTCCGATCATTGACGATCATTGCATCCCAGGCATCCACGCCCTTGGATTGTATTCCCATCCGAGGCCACAGACCTAAGTCCTGGGCCATACGTTAGGCTTCTCAGAAGGTGGCAAGTTTCTAGTGAAAGAAGACTCACCTGTTCCTATGACCGGAAAATTGATCCGGAGTTGGGGGTTGTACCCAAACTTCACAAGCTGGTCGTGCCGTTGCGTAGCGGGGACGGGTATAGACTCCTCGTCGCCCTGCAGTTCGGCAATATCCTCCTCTACCTGGAGGCCAGAAAGTACGTCAGCATTGTACCGGTTATTTATCTCCCCTAGGTTCCTAAAACGGCGGAGAGAAGTTTTAATATCGGTGATGCGTCCGAGCGGAAACCTGCTAAATTTATGCCCGTCCAGCATCGCTGTCCATACCTTGTGAAGGTCTACGTGTTGCCATACCATGTTGTATTCGGACTTGATCCAGAGGGAGTTTCCTCCTTGTCCTTCGGGTGCGTCTTTTAACCGAGACTCCCATCTGTTCCTGGATTCCGATCGGATCCAATTTTGCAACACGGTATTAGGATAGCCACGTTTAAGGTATATGTCCCGGACATAATACACTTCTTCATAGTAAAAATCCTTTTTACTACATAATCGGGCCATACGGCTGAGTTCCCCGCTGAAGGCGGCACGTTTCACGTGTTTCGGGTGGAAAGAATCCCAGTGCAAGCGTTCATAGCTGTTCATTGGCTTGCGGTAAGGCTTGAAGGAGAAGTATCCAGCCTCCTGCGTGATTTGCAGGTCGAGAAAGTTGATTGTTTTCTCGTCCAATGACCAGGTGAGCGACAGGCCGTCGGCTTTAACGACGGACAGTTGCTTCAAAGCATCGGCGCGACTCGATGCTTCCACAACAACAAATACATCGTCGATGTATCTTTTGTAGATGGGGAATCTCCCCGCGAAGGTATCTTCGAAGTATTCCATGTATAGGTTCGCGACGTCAGGTGCCGCTGGGATACCCATAGCAAGGCCTCCTTTTTGGTGAAAATACTTGTCGTTGTGTGTAAAAACCAGGAAATCGTCCGACCAATGCATCAGGTTCGCGAGAAACTGACCGTATTGTCGGTCTTCCATCGTGCTCTGGATGAGCGAGTGAGCGTGCTTGCGCGGGATATTGGGGTACATTGCTGTAACATCGCCGGTGGCGAGCCAATATCGCTTCTGTGATGGTATCCTGCCATATGTCTCTAGGAGGCGCGCTAGTTCCTGGGTGGAGTTAAGAATCCAGCGCGATTCTTTCATATGGAGCTTGAGTATGTGCGATAAGACTTTGCTCGCGTTAGCGAGCGGATAACTGTGACATGGTACGATGGGCCTCAAGGCCCATGGTTCCTTATGAACTTTGGGAAGTCCGTGGAACTTAGGCACGTTAATTCGCGCCGATTCGACGGTACAGTTCGCAAGTATGTAGTCTTTGACTTCCTCAGGGGCATATTCTTTGAGGAGCTTACACATCCGGATCTCGTTCGTGGCCGTTTGTATCATCTTGAGGTATGTGGCCTCAGAAATGGGAACAAAGTCCTTGTTGTTTAGAACGAGCTCGTTCAGTTTCTGGTGATACCAGGTACTATCAACTACGGTAGTGCCCAGGTTTTTGTCAGATTGGAGAACCAAGTAGCTATTACGCTTTCTCCATTCTCTCAGCTGGGTGAGTTCGCGTTTGTAATTAGGGTTTACAGGTGCGTTCACCACTGTACTTGGTATGGCTAAGACCTGTCGAGACAGTTCCGTGCGACCTTTTTCCAGCATAGCCGAGACCCAGCCTGGGGTGGCATCGGGTTCTTTCACAGATTCTTCCTTGCGGATACGATACTGAGGGAACTTATCCAGAAATTCCGAACTACTTTTATTATAACTAAAATGGACTTTCCATTTGACTCTCCGAGCCAGGGATTCAAAACATTCTAGTGGTAACGAAACAGAAAAAGTTAGGGTTAGGGTTAGGGTTAGGGTTAGGGTTAGGGTTAGGGTTAGGGT